>VDFB02000008.1:330694803-330988071 GCA_007258455.2 Sequoia sempervirens
TTGCTTAATTTTGTAATTTGCACTCATCATTTGGCTTGCATTACTAGTTTTGTGAGTTGAATGTTAAGTTGTCTTTTCCAAGCTTTTTCTTGGTGGTGAACCATTCAAAGCCTAAAGAACCCCCTAGGTCTCCCTTGTTGAGAATTGACTCACCTTTTTGTTGATAGTCAATCCAAATTTGGGATCCTATGGAATTCTTGAATGATAATTGGAGAAGAGTGGTATTATATGACCTAGGCCATAAATCACCCATTTTCCCATTATTTAATAGGCATAATATCACACAATACCTCATCATGGTAATTTCCAATCTTGAACTTTACTAGACATTGTTCATTTACCAAAGCCTTATGGTCCTTCTATAACCAAGCAATTTGGTATGGATTCAGATGCTTCTTCTCTCCAACCGCAACTTACTAACCATGTCTTCTAAAACAAGGTTATCAATACTACCTACATCAATAATAACATTGCAAACTTTACCTTCACACATACATCTGGTGCAAAAAAAAAAATCCTTTTAGTTGTTTCCTTCACCTCATTTAACAAGGATCTTCTAGTGACAAGAACCTCTCCTCTTTTTGCATCCTCAGAATGTGAAGACTCATCACTTCATCTACATGTGCAACTTGTGCATTACCCTTGGGTCTTCTATTTGTCCTTCCTTGATGTTAAGGACACTCACAGGCTCTATGTCCTCTGCACTGGAAACAAGTTCCACAAAAGCCTCCTCTTCCCAGTCCTTGTCCATATCTTCCTCCTCCTCTTTGGTCTCCATTATTATGATCACGAGGATGGTAGGTGGTATCTCCTTTCTGGTTTTGGCTGCTACTGGAGCCTTCACCCTTCTTTTGATCTTCATTTTGACCTCCATATGACCATCCATCGATCTTTCCTCCACCACCTCCACCTCATTGTTTGTTCTCAAACCTCTTTTTTAGTCATTCTTCAACCTTTAGAGAAAATTGATAAGTGTTCTCAATGGTGGTCATTCTTACTAGTGTGACCAATTCTTCCAATATGCTTGGCTTGAACCTGTTAATATAACGAGAAAATTTCTCTCTATTCACCTCAAAATTTCCTATCTGAATCAAGACCTTGTGAAATTCCTCTATGTATTCTTTCACTATCCTTGTTCCTTGCCTCAAGCTCTACATCTTCTTGAGTAGCTCTAATTCATAATCGAATAGAATAAATTGTTTCTTTAATTTTGACACCATTTTGTCCCATTTGGAAATTTTATCTTTCCCTTGTCTTCCTTTTTTCTAATTGGACCTCTTTCCACCATATATTGGTGTGACCTTTCAATTTTTTCTTTGCAAACCTCACTCTGTGAGGATCTTCAATCTCCTCAAACTCAAAAAATTCCTCCATGTCATTGATCCAATCGGTCAATTCTTCAAGATTCAAACTTCTGTGCTAAAATTTGAAACCTCCATTTTAGGTCTGTTCCCAATGCTTGAGATTGCTCACAACAATCTTCTTTCTCCAGGATCCATTGGATCCTAATCTTCCTCTTCCATTTCCTCTTTCATTTCATCTTCACTATCATCTCTTTCTTGATGCGCATCTCTTCTTTGAACCTCTTGTTGAAAGGTTTATAATTTCCTTCTAAGGGATCTGATTTAATCTGTAGGTGGATCTCTTCCTCCACCACTTTGGCCTCTACCTCTTCCATGTTGGGCAAGTCTTGGAGGCATCCTGAACTCAACCCACACTCATAGGTCTTGCTACAACTATCTCACGTTTGGCACTTTATTACAAATTCAAGAACTATTGCTCTGATACCACTTGATGAGGGCCACACCACCCAAAACTCACACAAATCACAACAATAGATACCAACACAAAAGATGTGAGAAAGAAAAAAAATAACTCACTTTCAATTATTTTCAAAAAATGAAATTATAGATTCAAAACTTATATGCTACAACCTCATGGGCTTGATTTATTACATCAAAATCAACTCTAAAAATAAAATATATTATTCGGAGCCATAATATGCACTAATGGAGCCACCTTCTACAACCCCCACTTAAACCTTTTATTTTACCCAATAACTATCCTAGAATGTTCTAGAAATTTTAACTTTCCCTTTTGTTTTGGTGTCAAAAGTCCCATGATTTGATTTATGGCCTAGGAAGAAATTTTAATGAAATCCACTTTTAGAGGGGCAACTTTGTAGGGCCATAATTTTTGATTTGGGTGTCTGACTGGCTATTATAACATTTCATTGGAATTTCTCGAAGATATCTACAATGCCAAACTTACTAGAGGTCGGTTTGTTAACTTTTTGAGCTATTTCGGGGCCTCTAAGGTTTTCAGATTTGAATTTGAAGCTCCATTGGAGAAATTTCCCAAGACGAAAACTTTAATATCTCCCAAACCATGCAGGGTATTGAGACAATTCTTTCATGACCAAAAATGTTTTTTATTTTTTCTCCTTGGGGTAAATTTTCAGGTCCATACTAGCCCATTTAGGTCAACTTACTAAAAATAGAAAGTGATTATTTTTCTCCTTTTTCTGACTCTTGACTATCTTACACCCTTTAAGTGCCATTATGGAACTCAAAACAACTAAAGAAATTAAGGAAAAATATATTTTTTTGGTGATGCAAGATTGCCCTGCACTGTTGGATGCTCCTGCATCACTCCTGCGGAGGAGAATGGTTGTACCTATTGATGGTGTTTTTAGCACTACAACAACTCAAACAAAATACGAGTACTCTATCTCTCTTGAAAGGTGATTTGTTTCAGTAAGCCTCAAGAAACAACCCCAAGGTCTCTAATGTTAGTTCTTGACAATGTACAAACAATTTAGTGAAATTTTGATTTGTTGGTAATCACAAGAGGCCTTACAAATAAAATGCTGGAAGCATATTTATCATCAAATGTATAGCAATGTGGTGATGATTTATGGATCCTATTCTAACAATGATTTTTAAAGAAATATCAAAAGATGAGGGTTTAGAGAGATATCTAATCTAAAACATAAGATCAATCATGAAATTAACAGAGCATTCAAGGTGGACCAATATTCTAAAACCAATCCTTGCTTAACCAAGATGAATCTACAGTGTCACAAGAACAATGCAATCTCCAAAGGTATTAAAGATTTTCAAATTATAAACATTCAAAAATTCACCCAAAAGCATGAAATGCATAAACATTCACAATTGAACTTGAGTGCAACAAAGAGCAGGCCTAGGCTAACTTTACACAACAATCTATAATTATAAAATTGCTAAAAGTATGGACCAAAGATTCCTCAACACCTTAAATACTTTATCACAAACATGAATGAATTGTAACTAGCTCTAGATGATTAATCTTGAAATCACTTACTCAAAATAACTTATAACAGATTTGAAACACAAGAACCATGCATAGATGAATTAACACAAGGAAGAGCACCAAAAGACAATGTCTTCAATTGTATTCACTTCACTAGAAGTTTGCAACAATTCCAGTATCTCATGTCTAGTAGCAACAACAACAACAACCTTACAAATGAGGAAGGGGCCTCAATATATAGAACATCCCTTGACATGTCTGCCTAGGAGAGAAATTAAATTAGGGTTTACATTAGGTTAGCCAAATAGGTCAACCTTGGCATTTTTTATCACCTGATTTAAACGTACAATAAAATATTACAAAATTCGGCCTCAAAAGGAATTTTACAATTAAATAAAAGGTCCTTGGCATGAAAATATAGGCATAGCCGACTTGTAACCTTAACAATCTTGATCTAGTATGCACATTGTTCAAGGAAATAAAGTAGGTCATCCTCCTTGTCCTTTTCTAGACTTCTAGAAAGTTCTTTTGACCTTTGAAAGCACCTCATCTAGGTCGGCCTAATCTAAAGTTGGGATAAACTTTATTCTTAATTTGATAGACTTTATTTCCTCTCCATATTTATCTAAAGTATTTTCCCGATCGGCTTGTAGCCCTTGATGTTTATCCAAATTGGAAATATAAACAACTGCATCTTCAAGTTGATCATTTGTTACAGGTTCATCCTCAATTGGAGAATAGACATCATGCCACCATTTTTGTAATTGATCAACATTCAAATTCTTTTTCCCAAATTTCGTCCTTCTTGTAACAATATCCAAAAATGCAATGCATCTATCTGATATTTCCTTGACTCTGCTTTGGATCTTGGATGCTTTCTTTGATGCCTTCATCATGAGCTCCTTCTTGAAATTGAATGCCTACATCCATTCAATTGGCTTGTTTACACTTTCAGCTATGAGGACATCCTCCTTGATCAACACCTCCTCTGGAATCTCAATCACCTTCTTTAATTCAACAATGGTGGTGTCATTTGTTGTTTGACATCCTATTGTAAGTTGGGTCATATCTTCAAGCAAGGAAGAAGACTTTTCATTTGTGTGTAATACCTTTTCTATCATTACATCTCCCCTTTGGCATACACTTCCAATCCATTACTGAGTAACATATAAGGAGGTTCTCATTCTTTCAATTTCACTTATTGCATCCTTGGATAACAAACCTTCTGAAAAATGAGACACTCTCACTGGCTTGTGTTTGCAAAGGCCTGATTAGATGTTGGATGTACTTTTGCAATTCTCTCATTTGTTGCATCTTTTCCATGGCCTGCATTTCATTATCCAATCTCTTAAGGATCATCTGCTCCTTTGTAGTTGGGCCCACGTTAATAGTCTCAACCTTGTAATCAGTAGTACTAACTTCATTATACTTATCACTTGCAGGTGTAACAACATGAATAATTCTATTGTTCAATTTATCCCTTTTCATTCTTGACACCACCCTTGCCTTCTTTCTCTCTTTTTATTTTCCCAAGTTTTCCATAAATTTTCCCCAATCAGGAGTCTCCTCTTCTACAATGATTGGATTGGGCTTCAACCACTCTTTCAACTAGTTAGGAGTAGTTGGTTGTTCCATCTTTGTCTCTTCCTAAGAAAAAATTTGTTGTTCTTGAATCTCAGAATGATTATCCTCAGTATTTTTTGCATCTTTATCAACATTTTCTTGTCCCCGATCTTCTTGGTCATCAACATCAGATACATGCAATTCCTCCTTCTTAGGAGACTATGAAGGCATTTCATCTGTTTTCTCTGGCTCTTTTTCCTCTTCTTTATCAGCTTGTAGTTTAGAGTCTTTTTTCTCTAACTCTACTCCAAGATTACCAAGATCTCCATCTTTAGGAGTGGACACATCTTCTTCTTCTTCTTCTTGTCCAGACTCATTTGAGACATTACCTTCATTTATTGTAGCCTCTCCCTCTTCTTTATCAACTTTAGTTTGCACATTTTGTGAAGGAGATAGAGGAGGACTATTATTTCCTATAACTGCTCTCTTAGCCTTATCAATCTCTTCATTGAATGTTCTTCAACATCCTTCACAGATTCATTCATGGCCTTTTCTACATTTTCTACACCAAGAGGAGAAACCTTTTGTTTTGGAGAATTATTTCTTGTATACACTTGGGTTCTTTCTCCAAAGCTTTCTACTTCAATAACCTTTGCTTGGCATTCATCAACTTGAGCTTTCTTAGAAATTTCTATCTTTTCTCTAGTAATAATTCTTCTTTTCTTAAAAGGTTGGGCTTCTACATCCTCTTCTTCGATGGTTTCCTTTGTTGAGATTCTCCTCTTGGAGACTGGTTTCCTTTCAATCTCTTTTTCCTTTGCTTAACTCCTAGTTTTTCTCTTGATTACAATGGGTTCCATTTGAAAAAAATCACAAATCACATGCACGTACACATAAAGAGAAGCTTGAACCCTCTTGCTCACAAATCTCAACCATATCGAAGACTAAGTAGTGCATGGCTTAAACCTATAATAACACAATTCAAGTATAAAATCAACCACTTCAAATGGGACAATCATAATACCCAATAAATAAGATACCCCCCTTAACCTTTGGAATCCCACCTTAACCATTTTGGCATAATTCAACTCCCACTATAAACCATAACCAAAATCATCTCAATGTAAAATCAACCACAATATTCAAATTCAACTTAAATTCCAAAAAATTGCGCACATAATTCATCACAAGGAAACAATCATAATTGCAATCATGAAATACACTATTTAAATCAAACTCACAATAGAAAAGCAATTATGAATCAACTTCACAAGGAGCAATAACCAAAATAACACTTCAATACCAAACATCAACACAAGGTTCCATATGACCAATTAAACACACAATATACTAAGAAAATATAACTTCTACATCATCCAATGTTCACTATTTAACTACCATTTGCTTACTTAAACAATTACCACTAAAATCAATTTCAAGGAAAAATCTACAATCTAACTATTTAACATTTATAAAAGGACACCATAGCCAAAGATAACCCAATTCATTTATTGGATCAAATCATTCAATTGATTGATATAGATAAATCAATAGTCCTCATATAATTATTTTTACATTTCTTATAACTCATTACTTAGATACTGAATTTACTCATCTAAATAACCTCTTTATTTATCTAAGTATAATTAAATCAATTTCCTTTCGTATCTATTTAATTTTCCCAATATACTAACTAGACATTCTCAATTGATTAGAAGACAACAATAATCTCTTACTCAAATCATAATATATCCACATGAATGAATGAATATATATATATATATATATATATATAATATTGCAATTGTAAACTGAAGATTCTTTTATATACATCTCTTATTACAGTTGACGCCTATCCACATGGAGGTGTATTTCTTAAAGAATCGATCTCAATTTTAACTCCTATATCAATGCTCCCATACTAAAGTTTACTACATAGAACACATTCTATCGACTGCAACACAAACATCTTAAGGCCCACGAATCTACAGAATAGATCAAGTTTACCTGTGTTGATTTTTGTAGCTCGAAAAGTGGGATATGGATTTGCTTTAAAGCCACTCAAGATTAGATATGCTTTAAATCAATTCAAGTTGGATTTTTAGAAACAGCAAGATTTGTATTCTTTAATAGAATGTTCCCGAGTTTGTGAGGATAAGATAAGTCCAAGAGTGATTTTATGTGTAATTAAAGCCAAAGAAAGTAAGGAAAGATTCTTTCCTTGCACGCTAAGTAAAGCAGCTAGGCTCTATAAAAGTAAGATTGTTGTAGCAAAATCATATTGTATTTTCGAAAGAAAAGTTTGCTATTAGGCTAAATAGAAGATCCAACATTTGCAGGTTTTTCCCTGCATTGGGGTTTCCTGGGTAATTATGTGTTATTGTCTTTTTGTGTTTGGCTTCATGTTATTTTTGCTTCCGCTGTTATTAGTTGTTATTTAACCCAGTGTATTAATTGTTATAAATCCGATTTCTTTTCTGTGAATTTATTGTGCAATTAATCTGTAGTTGGGTTATAAGAAATTAACATGGTATCAGAGCTCTAAACTCTAAATACAAAGCCAAGATTTGTAACGCAAATTTCAAGAAAAAAAATTAGTTTTTTGTCTTCAGTTCTTTTTGTGGCTATGGCAACCAGCGTTCGATACGAGGACAAGCTCGAGGGTGTGTCTAACTTCTTACAGTGGAAGGTTCGGATTACATCTGTTCTTAAGGAGAACATGCTGTGGATCTATGCTAGCACAGAAGTGACTCCACCAACAAATGATCTTGTTGCCTTAGATTCACATGAAGTTAAAGAGGCCAAGGCTCAAAGGATTATCCTGGATGGAGTAAGAGATCATTTAATTCCTCATTTATCGGGGAAAGACACTGCCAAGGAGATGTGGGATACGCTCACAAAACTTCATCAGAGCGACTATTAGAGTTGTAAGATGATGCTCAAGGAAAAATTCCATAATACCAAGATGTCCAAAGGTGAGAGTGTGACCTCTTACTTGTCCAAGCTGACACAGGTTAGGGATGAGCTTGCTGCTGTTGGAGAGATGATTAAAGAAGATGAGTTGGTGCGTATAGCCTTGAATGGTTTTTCAAAGCACTGGGAAGTGTTTGTCAAGTGTATTGTTGGCAGAGATTGGCTACCTGATTGGGCAAGACTTTGGGATGATTTTGTTCAGGAGGAGATCCGTGAAGGTGCTCATCAAGGAGATCAAATGAAGAAGGGTCAAGATGAAGAAAATCTTGCTCTTGCAAGAAAGGGTAAGAAGAATTCCAATAAAGAACAATCAGAAGGTTCTTCTTCCAAGAGTGGGAAGAAGAAAGATCTGAGCAAAATTAAATGCTTTTACTGCCATTATATGGGTCACTATGCCAGTCAATATCCGAATAAGAAAAATAAGGACAAGCAGAAGAAGCAATTTGTTGCTACAGCAGAGGTGGACGAGTTTGCATCACAATTTGAGAATGAGTTTTCACTCATTGCCTGTCTCTCAAGTTCAATTGCCAACAGGGTATGGTATATTGACAATGGGGCTTCTCGCTACATGATGGGAGTCAAAGAATGTTTCACCAAGTTGGAGGAGAAGAAGCTGGATTTCTATAGTGAGCTCAGAGATAATGCCAAGTACCATGCAACTGGTATTGGTACTGTCAAGTTTCAGAGGGAGTCTGGTAAATCTTTGTTGGTGGAGGATGTGTTGTATGTCCCTGGCATGACAAAGAATTTAATCTCAGTTTCTGCTTTGGAAGACAAGGGTTACATTGTGACCTTTGAGAGGGGAAAAGTCTATATTCATCCCAAAGATTCCAAGGTTGCAAAAGTGATTGGTGTCAGGCATGGCAGCTTGTTTCGGTTACAGTTTGAGCCAGCACATGTGTTGGTTAGTAGTTGTAAAGGGATAGGAGAATTGTGGCATAGGAAGATGGCTCACCTTCACCATGGAGCACTTAATATTCTTAAGGAAATAGTGACGGGGCTTCCTGAGATGAAGACAAAAAAGCATGAGGTGTGCAAGGGTTGTTCTCTTGGGAAATATGCCAAGACCAATTTTCCAAGCAGCGACACTAGATCCGAAGGGATTTTGGATCTTGTACATTCAGATGTGTGTGGGCCCATGTCAACAACATCCTTGAATGGATATGAGTATTATGTTACCTTCATTGATGATTTCTCCAGGAAGACGTGAATATATTTCATGAAGAATAAAGATGAGGTCTTCAGTAGGTTCAAAGAGTTTAAGGCTCTCGTGGAGAACCAAACTGGGAAGAAGATCAAGATACTGAGGTTTGATAATGGAGGTGAGTATACCTCGAATGCCTTCAAAGATTTATGTGCTCAGGAAGGTATCAAGAAAGAGTTGATAGTTTCGTACAACCCTCAGCAGAATGGGGTTGTTGAACGAAAGAATAGAGCTATCATTGGAGTAGCCAAGGCCATGCTTCATGATCAGGATCTGCCTTGGTTCTTATGGGTAGAAGCTTGCAACACAACTATGTATTTGCAGAATAGGAGCCCTCACAAAGTGTTGGGAAAGTTGACTCCAGAAGAGGCATTCAATGGTAAGAAACCAGATTTGGGGCACATTTGTATCTTTGGATGCCTTGTGTATTGTCACATTCTAGTTGAGAAGGGAACCAAGTTGGAACCTACTATAGAGAAGGGTATCCTTGTTGGGTACAGTGAAACTTCTAAGGCTTATCGGGTTTACATTCCTACTCTCAGGAAAATAGTGGTTCATAAAGATGTGAAGTTCAAGGAAGAAAGGGCTCTTCAGAAGTCAAGCAACTTGATGAATGAGGAGGAACACTCACCCACGGTTGAGGTAGCACAAATTCCTCAAACTCCAGTCATGCAAGA
This sequence comes from Sequoia sempervirens, assembly GCA_007258455.2. Lineage (NCBI taxonomy): Eukaryota > Viridiplantae > Streptophyta > Pinopsida > Cupressales > Cupressaceae > Sequoia > Sequoia sempervirens. The sequence goes on from VDFB02000008.1 coordinate 330,704,515, forward strand.
TGGAGAGCAGAACAAGCAGGATGATCAGATAGAGGAACAAATAATTCCTCAGCCTCATATTCCTATTAGTGAGAAGAGGAGAAATAGGGAAGTTGAGCAAACATTGAGAGAAGCTCAAGAATATGTAGGTGATCCTCAAGATTCAGTCAGACAAAGAAGGGCTCTCAAACGTTATTCAGATTATGTTGTACTTATGAGTGAATTAATTGAAGTAGAGCCTTCCAACTTTTAGGAGGCATCCAAGCACCAAGTGTGGAGAGATGCCATGGTGGAAGAGTATTCTTCCATCATGAAGAATAGTGTGTGGGAGGTAGTACCAAGGCCAAAAGATAAGTCTATGGTGGGCTTGAGATGGTTGTATAAGATTAAACATGTTGCAGATGGTAGTGTGGAGAAGTTCAAAGCTCAATTTGTGGCTAAGGGGTTTTCTCAGAAGGAGGGAGTCAACTATGATGAGACTTTTGCTCTAGTAGCCAGGTACTCATCCATAAGAGCTATCATTTTTGTAGCAGCACAAATGGGTTGGAGGATTCACCAAATGGATGTAAAGATAGCCTTCCTCAATGGAGTGATTGAGGAAGAGATTTACATAGAGCATCCAGAAGGATTTGAAGCACATGAGAGGGATTCTCATGTATGCAAGTTAAAAAGAGCACTGTATGGACTCAAGCAAGCTCCCAGGGTGTGGTATTCACGTATTGATAGTTACTTGCAGAGTGTGGGCTTCATCAAGAGTGAGGCTGATTCGAACTTGTACTATGTTCAGGTAAAGGGCGAACTTCTCATATTGTTGTTATATGTTGATGACCTATTTCTCACAGGGTCAGAGGAGCTCATAGCACACTGCAAGTGGGATCTTGCAGGAGAGTTTGAGATGAAGGACTTGGGGTTCATGAATTACTTTCTGGGATTGGAGTTGTGGCAAAAAGAGGGAGAGATCTTCCTTGGACAAGGGAAGTACTTAATTGATATCTTGAAGCGATTCAGGATGGAAAACTGTAAGCCTATGTCAACACCACTTGTGACCAATTGGAAGAAGATTTATGCTTCCAGATCAGAGGTAGTGGGCCCGACTTTATACAGACAGTTGATAGGCTCTCTTATGTATCTGGTCAACACTAGGCCAGACATTTGTTTTGCAGTGAACTCACTCAGTCAGTTTATGGTGGAACCTAAAAGTGTGCACTAGATAGCTGTGAAGCATGTTTTGAGATATCTCTGAGGCACAGTTGATTATGGGCTGAAGTATGTTCAGCAGGATGGAGTGAAGCTCGAGGGGTTTACTGATGCAGATTGGGCAGGTAGTACAACTGATCGAAAGAGCACTTCCAGGTGTAGTTTCAGTTTAGGATCAGGAGCAGTCTCTTGGTATAGCAGGAAACAGAAGTTAGTTGTACTGAGTTCTACATAGGTTGAGTATATGGTAGCCAGTATGGCTACATGTGAGGCTATCTGGCTTCAGAAACTTCTAGCTGGGCTCTTTAATTAGGAGCTGGATCCTACACTCATTTACTGTGATAATCAGAGTTGTATCAAACTCTCTGAGAATCCAGTGTTTCATGACAAGTCAAAGCACATTGAGATCAAGTACCACTTCATCATAGATTGTGTGGATAAGGGGATAGTGAAGCTCATTTACATTCCTACGGACGAACAAATTGTAGATATCCTAGCGAAGGCCTTGATGAAGAGCAAGTTTGAATTCTTTAGGGACAAGTTGGGTGTGGTGCAGAACACCTTCCTCGCTAAGAGGGAGTGTTGATTTTTGTAGCTCGAAAAGTGGGATATGGATTTGCTTTAAAGCAACTCAAGATTAGATATGCTTTAAATCAATTCGAGTTGGATTTTTAGCAACAACAAGATTTTTATTCTTTAATAGAATGTTTCTGAGTTTGTGAGGATAAGATAAGTCCAAGAGTGATTTTATGTGTAATTAAAGCCAAAGAAAGCAAGGAAAGATTCTTTCCTTGCACACTAAGTAAAGCAGCTAGGCTCTATAAAAGTAAGATTTTTGTAGCAAACTCATATTGTATTTTCGAAAGAAAAGTTTGCTGTTAGGCTAAATAGAAGATCCAACATTTGCAGGTTTTTCCCCACATTGGGGTTTCCTGGGTAATTATGTGTTATTGTCTTTTTGTGTTTGGCTTCATGTTATTTTTGCTTCCGCTGTTATTAGTTGTTATTTAACCCAGTGTATTAATTGTTATAAATTAGATTTCTTTTTTGTGAATTTATTGTGCAATTAATCTGTAGCTGGGTTATAAGAAATTAACAACCTATTGATTATCACTATGAAGCGGTGGTTCACTTAAACCTAGCAATACACATTGTTTGTCAAATGGAATATATATATATATATATATATATATATATATATATATATATATTCATGAGATATGGTAAGATTCTTGGCGTCAACAGTGATATATGGTATATTTATAAAATAAAACCCATGGCCAAACATAACACACCACAAGAGGGAGGTAAGTCGCATCGCTATAATGGTTCCCTGGTTTATCAAATGCCCTCAGAGAGTATTGAATGGCAATAGACAAAACCTGCAAACTCCAGTATAAGATGCCCTTCATAAAGCATTAGCACCAAAGAAAATTACAAGGTCCGAAAATAAAGATTCAACACGTAAGGGAAGGCATAATAAATATAACAACGAATGGAAGAACACAGCCTTAACACTTGATAAGCTGCAAAGTAACCAACCAAAATGACGAGTTCACTAATCATCAAAGAAGATGCAACTGCCAAGATCACCGGATATGTGCAAAAATGTTAAAAAAGATGAGGCTCAGCTCAATAAAAGGATGCCTTAAGCAGAGGTCATAGGATATCAATTATGCATGATTTTGATTCTTTCCATTGTTTTAAAAAAAGAAACATCAAACAATCACAATGGTTTGATATCCATCAACTCAGCTCAGTCAAGATTGCATAATAGAACCAATTTCTAACAATTTAATTGGATCTTCTTTATACCATGATTTCCACATTCAAACAAACTAGACTAAACAAAGAGATGGGCGACAAAACAAAATAGAGAAAAGGATTAAGTTGCACCTCCAATGATAAAGAATGCCAAAAATAAATAGGTCTCAAACTTCTACTGTAACTAATAGATCACAAACAGACAACACTACTAGGGTGACAACGTATACTCATCCTCATCAAGGATGATGGCTCAACAAGGGACCTAATGCTATCTCCATCAACAATTTCCATTGGGCTTAAGGCACACTCAAACCTAAAAATTTATGTGGAGTCGATGCCTAGTACCTGCAACTTACAGCAAACCAACATAGTCGAACATGTACATAGTCATATAATCAATCACACTATGAAAGGAAAGTCGCAGCGTCACAGGGCACTCAAAAGTGAGTGATGTGACACCGTTCCCTTTCATCAAAATACATCAATGCACAATAATCAAATACTAACAACAAGGTAAAAACAATCATCAAATATTCACATGATGCACATAACAAGATTAATCTGTATAATCCATTAAATTCATATACTAAGCATAGTATGAGCATAAAACATCAGTGATAAAGTATCATCAACTACATCATAACTATGAATCCATCATCAAGTAGATATCATAATGTCTCAATCTAATACAAACAATAGTTAGTCAACTGAGAACAAACTAAGGGGCACTATAGGTCTCCATTTCTCATTTGCTTTCCTATAAATATGTCACTATTTTGAGACAAATAGATCCATCTTTTTAGAGCAACTTATGTTGTTGAAACTTATACATCCACCCTTTCAATTGCAAACTTATGTCAAGTTGAATCTCATATGCACTCACACTCATATTTCCTCACTTTTTAGCTTATTTTAGTTAGTTTTAATTGCATAATAGCTTAGAGCATCCATTAATGGCATCCATGCATCCATCTTAGCTTGTTTATAAATTAGGGTTTGAATCTTTTTGCTTAGAATTAGTTTAGATTAGCTTAGCAATAGCATACTCAGTGCATTTCTAGCATAAAATCATGGTAACTTAGCTTGCACCATGTTAATTTTTAGCATAAACTAGGTTTTCATACATCAATCACAATGGTTTCATTGATTCTCTTCCATAGAATCGACTAAAATAGGCTCATTGATCACGGGATTGGGAAAGGGTCGTCATTTCACATCAACACGACACCAATTCCAAAACAGGATAAGTTTCAGATGGGTTAGATTAGGAATTTAACTATTTTCTTAGTTTGTAGCTTTTAATTTTAGTAAAATGCTTAGTTTAGATTTCCAATTTGAATGATTTTGTTTGTAGATGTAGGTTTTTTTGATGAAGTTATGCTTCGATTCATCATGAATCAAGTGTAATTGACCCTCACCAACATTTCCTTGTCTCACAGATAGAATATAATATTTTTGAGGTTCTTGATTTAGGAAATAGAAAGCTTTCCTAATGGGAAGCCATGGAAATCCCTTTGTTATCTTCTTGAAATTATCCTAAAAAATTGAAGCATGTTGAGCTTCCATAAAATTAAAATTGATTTGTTGTTTGGTTGATCATTACTTGTTTAATCACTTTTGTAGCTTCAAGTGGAACATTTTTTTGTGAATATAGATTCCTTGTCAAGACTAAAAGTAATTTTAACTTATCCCCTATATTTTAATCTTTGAGTTTATTTATGAAGTCTTTTAAGAAATAGTGTGCTTTAAATTGTCACAACCAAATCCATTTCTTTATGAGGTAATTGAGTATGTTGAATGTTAGAGAATGCATTATGTCTACAACAAGTGTCAATGAATTAATATTTTTACTTTAAACTCAATTAATCTTACCATTATTTTTAGGGCTTTAATAGTTATTAGTTAATTTAATTCATTTCTCAATGATGATGAATACTTTTCATTATATATTATTTTATCAATTTTAACTTATCTAATACTTTGATAAAATGCATTAGTGGCTTTCTTACTCATGATATAAAAATGTATATCATCTTATTGTATTCCTAATTTTTTCTCATGTATGTCAATTCCATAATTCAATAGTTTAGAAGTTTCTACTTTGCAAATTATAAAATTTTAAGCATTAGTGACTTATTATTAAAAATATAGAATATATAATACATTCAAAGTTCAACTTAATTAATGGCTATGATACAACCCCAACTTAAGTGAAGTTTGTTAGGTTAAACATATACTCATGTTAAAAAGTATTCCAAATGTCTATTGAAAAGTACCTATTATTTTTTTTGAAATTTTAAGGGTAAAATCACGACGAGATGCTTTAATCCATTTGTACATAAAATGTTTGCAAGAGATGTAGATCATGACTACATAAAAAATATAATTTAAAAGAAAAGTGTTTATAACTAGAACATGAACATCTTTATATCTTTTAGATAAAATATTGGATAATGCTTGTAAACCCCACTTGCATATTTTTATTAGTAATAAAACAATTATTTTGATATTATCTACTTAAAATATAATTGATGTTTTAATGAAAATACAAAACATTTTTTAAATTTGTACTTTGGAATAAAACTATTTTCATTTGGAAGAGCTTGTAGTACCAACAGAATTTGAGTTATCAACAATAGTTAATAACGTTTGAATGTTTGGTATGTTGTGATGATTATGATGAATTGTGTGTGACATCTCTGCTAGTGTGTTCTCCACTTGTTGCATGCTTGGTCGATTGTTAGGAACTTGATTAGTACACCACAAACCAAGTTGTATGAGACCTTCTAGTATTGAATGTTTCAATACTTGTTGACCTTCTTCATCTCTATCATGCATATCATCTAAACGAATGGCTTGAATGCAACTTTCTAATATACTTGGAATTGTTGTTGAAACCCATTGAGACAAAGTTAATCCATTGGTAAACATGTCATCTGTTGGCTTGTTTTGTGTCAGCACCTCCAACATTAGAATTCCATAACTATAGACATCTCCTTTTGTTGAAATTCCTCCCCCAAATCCATATTCTGCACAAAAAAACTCTTATAATAAACAATAAAAAAATATTAATCACAACAAATATGGCAATGGAAAAAAATTGAATGTGTGATTTTTTTAACAAATCATTATTAATTCTAGTATTAATGTATATTCAATTGTTTGCTTCTAGCTTTGATTTTGTTCGCTTTTTTCATTAACGTTTTGATAACACTCTGTAATCCATCATCAGGATGATAAAGAGCAAAAGGAGAAAACATGATGATGGATCACAAAGTGTGATCCGAAACATTGATGAAGAAAAACCAACACAATCAAAACCAAAAACAACAATTGAATAACATTATGGATTGTGGAAACTTGATATCTTTATTAGCCGATAGGCTACATATAGTGTGAGATTTGAGCCTAAAACAAGTGTCACGCCTGGATACCACTATTTAGTCATCGGAAAACAAGTTTCAACTATCGTTTAATGGTAAACCAATTGCCATTTAATGGTAAATTCCTCCAAAATATCAGGTAAAAGCCTTCAAAATCTCACTTATTACATAAAAGAAAATAAATATTGATTTCAAAACTGAATAGGAACATTCTATTTCCATTTGCAATGTTTTTTGTCAATTTTATGGCAACTTTCTTTTTTCATAAATTTTTAAAAAAAAAATTAGATGTGCCTTTATCCTTTTTCTTCCATAGATTTTGCATGCCACTTTTCAAGGTGGCGATTGATCTCCTTTACACTATTAATGAACATCTTCTCATGAATTTATTTATTCCAAATTATTACTATTTATTCCATTTTATGTGTTATCTTTTGTTTGCAATATTTTGTATTTTCTAAATAGTCTAGATGCCATGTGATTGCTATTCTTTCATTGTTCAATTGGTATTGGCAATCATAGTATTATTTCTTGGATTGCACGTAATTTGTGGTTTTTAGTGTATTTTTTCCATAACATTATGCGGAGGGTTCGGATTTCATTCTTCTCTGAGGCCATTGGTGCTTTGGAGGCTGCAAAACTTCCTTGAAGGCTTATGGCATCTTCTTTTTTTCTACTGCAACCCGTGCTAGCTAAGATCTCTAGGATCTTGCTGTAGATCGCATGGTACAGGCGTTACATACAGGCCTTGGTACTAGCTCAAATCCTTCATAGTCCACGTATTAACTCATGGAGGCCGAATAAGTTTGTCTTTATGCAGGTCTAGGCCACGTAATCCCTTCTTTCTGTACCACGCCCTTGTGTGTGAAGCTGGAGAAAGCCAGTGAATAAGTCCTTGGCAATGTAGGAATCACTTCTCGCTGTGTGAATCACTTCACTTTTGCAGACCGTGTCCTACACATTGGGAAGGGCGTGGAACCCATAGCTCAACCTATGTTGCAAACCTATGGAAATCAAGGTAAAGGGCATTCGAATCACAATTGTAGGCCGTTCGATCAAACAATTAGTTGTAGGCCTCAAGATTTTTTGGCCTTTTTTTTACTTTTTCGGAGGATTTTGTTGCATGTAAAGGTCATAGCCTTTTGCATGCTTTGCATGTGACAACCATCAATTTTATTATAGTAGGGAATGCTCAATTTTTAGCCGATAGGTTTTTATTGCCCGTCTATAGCCCATCGGTCTCACACGGCCTGAAAACTATTTCACCGTCGGAAAACCACTTTCTGGGTGCTCAGGATTCCATGAGCTCTAAAACGTCGAGGTCTATATTTTCTTTTCATTTATTGTGATTTGATTAAGCAACAGCTGTAGGGAGATTTAATTTGATTCATCCCATCGCTGAAAGCTAATCATCACTTTCAATTTGCAGCAGTTAATTTGCATATTGTTAGTGATACTGGGGTAAATGGTAAAAAATTTCAACGCTAATGAGGTCTAGGACAAACGTTGCTTGTGAAATTAGGGCAAATGGCGAAATTAGAGTCTATATGATAAATTATCTCTTGCAATTTAATTGGTTTTTTTAAAAAAATAATTTGACTTGCCTTTAGTTATTTTGAGGGCTGTGTGTGAAAAACCTTTGCTACCATTCTCCCTACCTGTGCAAAAATGGGGGCTTTGGAACAGGGTATGGATATCCATCAAAGCATAATCATCCTAAATGTGCTCTACCTTTCTCTCTGTCTTGCTGCCATTCAAAACAATCAGGGTTACAACAATTCCACTTTTGTTTTACTCACCCCTCTCTCCCGAATGAACTTCAAATAGCTTTCTCCTATATGTATGCTTACAGCAATCCCACTTATGTTACATAGTTTTATTTCGTTACTTTTATCGATCTATTAACATAAGGCAATTAAGCAGAGCAACATGAAATTAAGCAATCGAGTATCTATACAAGAAACAGTTTCTTCTCGATTGTACAGAAGAGTAGTTGTTTTGTCACATATTCAAGTCCTCTATTTTCTTGGGCCCTGGACGCCATGTGAATGGAATGACAATGCTACTCCTTTGGATGTTTTCTAGTGGTGTTCTATAGTTTATTGTCCTTTTTAATAAACAAAATGTATCATATTTCATAAAAGTAGCTGGAATATCCACATTAGGTTCAATGCTGCACTGTTGGGTAGGAATTGGAATTAGCAGAAGGATTTGAGGGGATGCAGTGAAGACTCCGAATAGAGTATGGTATGAATTACTGTAGGAGTAGTAGGAAGGATTCAGAGTGCCCATGAGGGATTCTGAAAGGATTCCACTTTTAACCTCTGTTTGCAGAAGTTCGGAGCAGAAAAGGAAACCACTCAAGATTAAGCACCAATGGGCAAAGAATTGACATCTTTATGGAATCATGATGGTTTGGTTTTAACTGTCAAAACTAAGTTCTGTTTAATTTCCTTAGACCTACCTAGATTTGAGGAGAAATGATTTTTCTAGCTGATCTTCTCTGTGGGATTGAAAGCCCCTAACATTGAAAAACCACCTTCAATGAATCAAATGTTTTGGAATCTCTTTTGCTTGGTGTAGAGAAGGGAAAGTGCAGACTCCTTGAACTTCTTAATTTCCATGGATCATACACTTGTAACCCATAATCAATTAATTTTTGTGCAAGGAGCTTAAATTCTTGCATTTCTTGCTTGGTAGAAATATCAAAAACAAATGAATTGTCATCTAATTTGGCTAGCCTGCTATCCATCAGGTAAAAAGATTTTAGCCTTTCTCCCATGCTGACTAGAGTTGAGTGAATGCAATTGATTTGTTCAGAAAGTTGCAGATCTTCTTCCCTCCCTTTTTGGTGATAGCCACCACCAAGCGAAACACCCATTAAAGAGAAATTTTGGGGCTTTCTATTGCAAATTTTGTACTAGGAGCATCATAAGAAATGAGAACACTGAAGTTTGAATAGTATGAAACAGAAAAACCCCACAAAATAACAGATTCATAAAACAAAATGACACTACCCAAAGCTGAGAAAAAGATGGTTAGTAGAAAGTAGAAACCTTGATTTTTTTATTGTCAATCACCAATTTTAAAATTTGATTAATTGAGGCCACCTAGACATGTCCATAGAAATGCAACATTAAATCTAATAAATGTGAAGCCTGTCCTTTGAGCTTACTGTTTTCTTTATATGCCTCACCATGACTGTAGATGTTTTCAAATTGTAACCCATAATGTATTTCAAATTGACGGATATCTGTAGTGTAAATTTTTCCTGCAAATATTAGATATGTTTTCTATGCTATCCTAGATTCATGCTATATAGCTAAATATTATAAATTTAGATATGTAACGTTGTCTTTTTAAACAAACCAATTTAGTTAAAAGTAATAAGAATAACAGTTTTTTCAGTATTGGCATGGTGTGATGGTTTATAGGTGGCATTGTTGTTCTTGCCACCAAGGTTCAAACCCCGTTGAGGTGGTATTGTTGAATGGTTGTATGTAGTTCATAGCTCCGGTCAAAAGCGTTTACCCTTTGAATAAAAAAAAATAAGAATGACAATTTTACCAGAACAAGGTTGTTCCTTAATTTTTATATAAATGGTGGTCAAAGTAAATTTTACTCTTTGGTCTTCAATCATTTTACCAGGTTACATATGCATCAAATTTGTTAGGGATATATTAGTGATTGCATTGTTATTATGATATTTCATTAGATTGGATTTTGCATATGTATTTTTACTAATTAGAGGAAGAGTGTGCAGCTTGAGAAATTTGTCATCAGTTATAAAGCCGTATTAATTTATTAACTCATTATTGTGAACATTAACTTATTTATGATTGTATCTCAATGCGATGTCTTCAAACTCATATGATGTATTTTTTGGGAGATTAATAGTTGGAGTTGGAGTGGGTATTGTTGGGACCGTTACATCATTATATATCACATTCAATGATTGAATCAATATTAGTTGAAAAAAGATATTTCTTCATTTTCTTTGCATTGATAGTGGTGAATATTAGATTTAGTTTGTGTGCTTTCTCAGGTTAGGAATCAAACTTTTACAAACTTTCTTCTCTATCTTAATCCTAATTTTTTTCCTCATGGCAGTGGATTCTAGAACAGAGACATTATGCACCAACTGTGCCAATCATTCTTGTTGAAATCATGGTAAATGTATTATTAGATTGTATGTCTAAAATCATTGCCAACAAGTTGTTTTTCAGTTTTATATCAACACATGTCACTTGGGTATTTAAATCTATCCCTTCATTTGGGATATTGTATAATTCAACCCAAATCCAAACTGAAGCACACAAATATAGACAGGTGCATCACATTTTCTATAATTTACCCTCATTTGATTTATTGATGATGGTCTAATTTTCCCTCCCAATACACTTTGAAGAAATCTCAATCAAGGTTATGCATTAAGTTTTGGATATGATATTGGTAATGAAGTCCAAATGGATGCAGCAAGAAAAAGATTAAAGTTCACACCAGTGTTATCCAGACTGCTCTAGCAATGTATTGAAAATATTATAAATTTATAAGCTATTTTCTTAACAAAGCCCAGATGAATGCTGAAAAAAAGATGAAAGTTAACACCACTCATGGTTTGACGATTTTTGGTCTTTTCATACATATGTTTCGTTATACTATGTAGATCAATGAGATTATCAACTTCCATGCCAAATTCTCAGATATTGGTTTGGCCAAACTTGAGTCTGATCCTACCTCATTGTTTTCTTTTTCTTCTAGCTTCAAAAACATGCACTGTAAACATAAATTTCTCATATTACTTTCTTTTTGTTCTTTGTAGGCTTTGCCCAAGCTTACAGACACATAAGCTCATTCATGTTATAGATCTTGTGATGGAGGGTCAATTCTCCATGAAGGAGCTCATTCAGGTCATCCATTTAATTTTCAATGGAGTAAGAGTAGTCGTAAAATATATTTTGTTTCTTTTTATCTTAACTTCATATGCCTTCATTTATGAAATGTAGGTTGCAGCAATAGCTGCAATGTGTGCACAACCAGGAGCAGGTTACAAAACTCTTATGGCTAATGTTGTGTAGTCCTTGGTTCCTCTTGTGAAGCATCATCGGGCATCTTCTAGGGTTATCAATACCCCAAATTTGCATCATACCATTATGACACTCAAGTCTTCTTGAATTAATCTCTTGTTTTGTTATGTTTTGGATGTTTACTGGGATATCTTTGTATGCTTGTACATTTCTTTGTGATAGTTGTTGTGTATCATCTGTAAGATCTTTTTTCCCTTTACATTGCACTTTTCTCGTGAAAACTCTTAATAGCTTCCATGCAAGTTGAGGGTATATGGCAATTTGCATGCAATTTTCTTTGAACAATCTTATCTTCAATTGAATTTTTAATTTCCTATCGGTATATCCCTTGAACCTTTTATGGGTGCAAGTGCTAGTTTTACTCACACTTGGAAAAGCACAAATTTGAAAGTGGAAAGTAGGGAAAATTAAAGTTGTAAAAAGTTCAGATTTTGAGTCATTTTTTTCAAAAGTGTTTTTTTCATCTTGTGTCCATTGGATAATTTTTTTCACTAATATTATAAAGTGCCACTTTTCATTCTAATTGGACAAGCCTATGCACTAAAATATAAAGTTCCACAATCGAAGTTGAATCAAGTGGGGTGAAATTGTGTTGTGTTTTGTGCTTTTCCATGTTCTACTCTTCATTTTTTTTTTCCTTTTAGCAAGAAAATCTCATTAAAGCATAGATTCACAACAAGCAATTACACATTTAACTATCACCAACAAAAACTTGCATATAACTTGTGCTTAAGAATAAAGGTTTCTATAGGGGAACTATAGGTATTGAGGTTGAACTAGCTAATCATGTGAGGTGAAATTAAAATGGCTTAACAAATGTGATCAAACCTTTGGGTTTTCTATCTTATAATTTTTGTTGAACTCCTCTTTCATATTGAATCTTTAAAAAAACCTAATAAAGTTTGGACAACCTTAGAGAAACTCTTTGGGAAGCTAGATGAAATGAAGAGTCATGATTTAGAGAATGAGCTCATGAGTTTGACCCCTAGGACCTTTGACATCCTAGAATATTTTTTCACTAAGTTTTACTCATTTAGGCTGCAATTGAAGGAATAGTGAGAGAGAAAAAAGATGATTAATTGGTCTTTTCTAGTCTTCAAATTTGGTCCTAAATATTATATGTTTGTGTCTACCTTATACTTCGCCTAAAGGGCTATTAGAGCCACATGGAAAACACCACCTCTAAATGACTTTATTATCGACTTGACTAGTGAATAGGATAATTTAATCCATATGGGCACAATCAAGTCTTCAAAACCTCAAGCCTTTGTTGCTAGGAATGAGAAACAAAAGGCTTCAAACAATAAAGGGAGAAGGAAAACACTCAAAATGACAAGGAGACTAAGAAAGATTAGAAATTTCAATCCACTAAAACCAAGAATGAAACTTTTTCAAATCAAGGGAACCCAAAGAAAGAAAAAGTTAAGTGTTTCTATTGCAAGAAGTAGGATGAACAAAAAAATGTATGAAGAAACAAATAGACCACCTCACACATCTTCTTGGGAAGAATAATATAGGGGTCCTTGAATCCATGAAACCATCCTCAACCACTCAATAATCTACTAAAACAAAGGATGAAGGAAAATAGAAACTTAAGGGGTTCCTTAGATTGTGTAATTTTGTTTGATGGGCCCTCTAGGGGGGACATCTCCTCTCTCTTCTCCTAAGTCTATAAATTTGGATATTAACTCTTCATGAAAATTTATATAAAGGAAGAAGAAATGTCTTCCAAAGTTGGTCTCTCATCCTCACACCAAGCCTTTGGTTGTGAAGGAGCATAAGATTGGATTTAGTAGTGTTTAATCTTGGGCAGCTTGATTTCTTTTGTTTTATATTTATATATGTTGTTTTAATTTCTTTGTAACAGGGTTTGGGTTATGTCATAAACCTATCTTACTTTAAATAAAAATATGTAAGCTAAAATATGAATAACGATAATTACAAAATTGTTGGAGTATTTATCCTTTTTTTTAATTAGAAATTAAAAGAAAAAGTCATGTAAACTAAAGGTTGCATGCAAAAGGAAGATATGTTAAAAATAGATGATATAAATCAGATCATGGAAATTGCAACTATGATCATGTAAACTACAACTATAGAATAACACTATTGAGCATGTAGGACCCTTCAGTATCATCCTAAATGATCACTAGGAGTGATTTCTAATTAGAATCCCTTAAATATCTTTAGGAAAATATTTGGCAAAGACATTTGAGTATATATATATATATAATTCTCAAATATAAGATAAAATTATAGATCCACTTACCCATCTTTTACTAAATCTTGAATAAAATGATGTCATAGATCTATTGTTAGTGTAACAATTAGATTATTATTACATTTCCCGCCACTTGTTTACACAATGGTTGCGGTAATATTTACCGATAGAGTGGTTATGGTAATAGTTATAGGAAATTCTTAAGTGTATTTATCCTCTATTTATATTTGTCCCGGTGTTCGCCAATGAAGTATCAAGATTTCTCCCTTCATATTGCATCAAAGCATATAAAATTTTATGATCATGTGATAGTGCAATGATAGATTGTTGGTATCCATAGGCAGCATGAGAAGAGGAAGAAAAACTATTGTGAATGGCTTGTGCAGTTGTAGGCTATTTAATGAATGCTCCATAAATTAGAATGAAGGCATTAGGCAATGTAAAAGTCTTTTGATCTTTTTCTTGGAAAGACTGTGTAAATAAGTGTGAAAGAAATTTCCAATTCATTGCTATTCCATTTGCAAGGAGGACACCATGTGAAAGATATTTTTATTATGCTAAAACAAGTGTGTAAGTGAAAGAAAAGTATAGAGAATGAAATAAAGGTGGATTAGTAAAAGATTGTTTTGTTGTTGAAAGATCTATTGTTGGTAAGAGGTGATGCAAAGGAACTATTGGATGAAAATAAAGGTGCAAAAGGGTGTTGCATCATTTAATGTTGTTCATAGAGAAGAGGACAAGGTATAGATTGTAATATTGTAATATTTTTTGTCTCGGTAATCTCTTTGGATAGGATTTATGGAGTGCAAGAGCATGACACTCTAGGCATATTGCTTCATCTATGGTAAGACTTTTTTTCAAAGTGTGATCTCATTTGAATGCAACATTATATTATTTAAAATCACAGGTTGTTCATATTCAAAATTCTTGAAGATCTAAGCAAGAAGTACCACTCCAATATTTTTTATATGGTGATCATATAATGAAAAGTACATTAGTAAGTGTAAGGTGTAGTTATAAAAACATTCAATAGTCAATTTTCATTGTTATTTTTGGGTATACACTTTGTGCAAGAAAATAATACAAGAGGATAGCCAAGATGTAATGCACAATTATTTATTTGCATGGATAGTTTGGTATAGTCAAAATCTATGGAAGATATTAAGAGGTTTTTTTGAAGATGAAGGTGTGGGATTTAGTTTTCTTTGGAGATAAGGGTATCCTATATCTTTAAATTTATAATGAATGCACGATTTGATGCCCAAATCCATTTATCAAGGACTTTATCAAGTTTTATGTTGTTAGTGTCATCATGGTTACTAGAAGTCATAATGTCATGTTTCAAAGTGATTAAGAATAGGGAGAAGCATAAGCAAACAAATTCTTTGGTATCTTTACCAAAAGAAAAATGTGTCAAAATATTAATCATTGGAGAGGATAATCAGGTAACATATCTTCTTGCTACTGGTGTTTGGGAAAGTTCATTCCAAAACATTAAAATAATTGTTGAGTATCTTGTACATGAGTTCATCAATGTTTCCAATGGATCTTCAAATAGTTATGCAATAAAGAAGGAAGATGAGGTTGAGCATGTTGCCCATAAATATCATTGATTAGTTATTTGCATGTCATTAGAGGTTGGTGGAACCAGATAATGGAGTAAATTCCATCATATCAAGTTAGATTCTCATTTTGAGATGGTGCTTTGGATGAGAAGCATTTTTTCTTTCTATTTTTATTGCTTTCATTTGTTGCTAACGGATTTGAAAAATACATATATTGTGAAGTTTGATTTTTGGAGATAGGTAAGGTATTTGGTGTTGAATCTCAATATAGATTGTTGTCCAACGATTTTACAATATTATGATCAAGAATTATACCCTTTCAATGGTCATCGAGCAACTTGATCGAGCTTTATCACAACTCAATATGAATTGTTATTGAATAATTCAAGAATCTTTGATTTTGGAGTTTGGGAAAATGGTAGTCCAAGAACTCGGGAATTCAAATTGAAGCTACACCCTTTTAAGGGTCATGTGACAGCTTGATGGAGTTCTACCTCATTCAATATTTTTTCTTCACGGAAATATCTTCTCATGAATGTGTATTTATATAATTAGTAAGTTTTGTTGTGTAAGCTTTAAGAGGGGGTCCTTTGACAAGTGGAATTTGAGTTTTTGATGGTATATTTATAAGGTCAATGTAATAAGGGTGGAATGTTAGCATAACAATTAGATTATTACATTGTCCACCACTTGTTTACATAATGGTTGTGGTAATAGTTATTGGTGGTGTTGTTATGGTGATAGTCACATGTGTTATTCTTCAACCGTATTTCTCCTCTATTTATATTTATCACTATCCATCGATGAAGTATCAATATTTCTCCCTTCATCTATGTGTATGCAAACATTTCATAATTAGATAATACTTAATTTCTTTGAGGAAAAAATCTAGATTTGTCTAATCTTATTTCATTCCATTATTTAACCCTTATTATTAATTGTTTAATTCAGCCACACACAAGTAGAATTTGTAGCGCATCCATGCACAAACACATGCTCTATAACATATTAACATAGATATAGTTTTCTATCGGCATAATCCTCGAATCTCCTTTAGGTGCAAGTGCTAGTTTATAACATATATTTACAAAAGATTATTTTGATGTATATTATGAAAAAATTAACCAATATTTAATTGGTACTTATAAAAAGAAGTTAATCAAATTCAAATATAAATTATTAATTTTAAAACACATTTAAATCAAATCATCTATCAAAAATCATATTTATTGGCTAGATATCAAGTTTCCACAATTCGTAATGTTGTTCAAATATTGTTTATGGATTTGATTGTATTGATGTTGGATGAAAAAGGTAAAAAAAACATCAACACAATCAAATCCAAAAACAATATTTGAACACAATTTAATTATATTACCTTAATTTAATTAAAAAATCTGATAATTTTAAAAAAATAAACCATTAAAGAAAATCTTAAAGATTATAATAAATATTTACTCAAGCTTTGAAGAGTTAAAAGGCTAGGATTAACGCTTACATTGACCTTAAATTCTACGGTGAATACTAAATTATAAGGTTTTTAATAGTTAATTTTGAGATTAAAAACTTAATTTTTTAAAAATTTGATTGGAAGTTTGACTGACCTGGCGGGATGTAGCCCACGGTTCCTTTCAGTGCCGACGTTGTGGTGGCCGAGTCATCGGTTGGTCTGAAGACCCGCGCGATTCCGAAATCGGTGACGTGAGCAGTCATCTCCTCGTCCAACAGCACATTCTGCGGTTTCAAATCGCAGTGCACGATTTGAGGTGAACAGTCATGATGCAAGTAACACAGTCCGTGCGCCACGTCAGACAAAATACTCAACCGTCTCTGCAAACTGAGGGGTTGGCCCCCTTGCAAATGCCGATCCAGACTTCCGTTGGCCATGAATGGCAGCACTAGAGCCTTGAAGTCCGATAAAGAAAAGGCAGTTATTATCTTTACCAGATTCCGCTGCCGGACTTTCCCCAGGGTCTTGCATTCTCTGATGAAGCTTCGCTCTGCCCTTTCCGAGTTGGAAGCTGTGAACACCTTTACGGCGACGCTCTCCCCGCTCGATAGAACGCCTCTGTAAACAGAGCCGTAGCTGCCGGCACCGATTAAGTTGTTGCTGCTGTAGTTTCCGGTTGCTCTCTTCAATTCTTCCATCGAAATCTTCAGATTCCCTGCTGTTTTTACAGAAGTAGTTTGAGATGATCCTCTTTTCGGATCGCAGTACCATATTATCCAGAGCACAAGCCCTGTGGAAATTAATGCTCCGACTATACCCACTGATACACCAATCAATATTGCCTTCCTCTTCTTATGGAGTTTCTTTGAAGCCGATGTACAGGCCGGCAATCCCGAACAATTACCGCACAGTCTCGGATTTCCAAGAAAGGATGTCTTGTTCATCTTCTTGACGGCACCTGTACAGGGGACTTGACCTATGAAATTATTATACGACAAGTCCAAGAATTCAAACATTTCAAGCTTGGAGATGGAGGTGGGAATCGAGCCTGTTATATTGTTGTGAGACAAATCCAGATATTCGAGCATTGATAATTCCTGGCCGATTGCTGATGGAAGAACGCCCTCTAGATGATTGTAAGAGAGATTCAGGTACTGCAAACCTACTAAGCCTGTAATTTGGGCGGGAAAGCCGCCGGACAGGTTATTCATTGACAGATCTACGGCCTGTATCATTTGCATTCCTCCTATTCCAGGAGGCACGGGTCCTGTCAAGGCGTTGTATGATAAATTTAAAACAGAGTTCAAATTCCGGAGGTTAGCGATTTCTGAAGGGATAGTGCCAGAAAGATTGTTACAACAGAGCTCGAGCTCCTCGAGAAGCACACACTGTGCAATTTCTGGAGGTATCCTGCCGTCAAGTCTGTTCATGTTCAAGTTAAGGGCTCTGAGATTGTTGAGTTTGCCTATGCTCTCCGGGATCGATCCGGACAACCTATTTTCATTAAGATACATATATACAAGGCTTTGATTTAGAAACTGGATTTCTGCAGGAATGCTTCCCTGCAATTTATTTCCACCGAGATCTATGGCTTCCAGATTAAGCAGATTTGCGATCTCGGAAGGGATGGTGCCTACAAGGGAATTTGTATCCATATATAGCTCTACCACGGAGGAAAGATTGCCGATTTCTTTAGGTATGGTACCGCTAATATTGTTTCTTTCTAGGTTTAGGAAAGTGAGAGTAGCGGAAAACTTACTGAAAACTGTTGTAGGCAAAGTACCCGTGAGATGACTTCCGGAGAGATCAAACTTTTGTAATTTTGAACAGTTGGAAAGCGCTTCCAGTATTGGGATCGGTCCAGAGGATGTACCGCTGACAAATTCATTAGAGGGCATATTGAGGATCATAAGCCTTGAAAGCTTCCCCAATTCATCCGGAATAATTCCTCTTCTGTTGGATTGAGATCCTATTATTCAGCTTGCTGTTGTAACAAGACAGACATATTTAGAATATGGATAGGAACGCATTTAACAAATTCAGTTCTGTATGAAATACTATAAATCCATGTATGCCAATAGAGGCTGAATCACAGAGAGTTAAGCAGAGGAACGATTGTGCTGCTTGTAATTTCCTGACTTGAACAATAAGAGAACCGATACCATTGCTCCGTGGATGTTTCCCTCTTGAGGGTTTTTACCACGTAAATCCGTGTGTCTCTGTTTTGTCTATTTTTCATTGTTTCTTGTTTACTCGCATAATCTTTTCGTGGCTGTAAGATTCAACAAGTGGTATCAGAGCAGTTGGAGGGAGGCCACGAAGGGCGAGTGCAAAGGGGCAATTTTCCTACAGGCTGCTTACGGTGTTTTTTGAACCTGCGGCAGAGCAATCGCAGAGTGGAAGCGTGATGGCAAAGACACAGAGTGCTAAATTCGAGATCGAGAAATTTGACGGGAGCAATAACTTCGAGTTATGGAAGGTCAAGATGCGGGATATACTGTGTGTGCAAGGAGTTGTGAAGGCACTCGCAGGAAAAGCGAAGAAACCCGTGAGTATGGATGATGATGACTGGGACGAGATGGAATCTCGAGCTCTCAGTGCTATTCGTCTATGTTTGGCCGACGATGTATTATTCAACATCGTGTCTGAAACAACAGCAGCAGGACTCTGGACAAAACTGGAAAGCCTGTACATGACTAAATCCTTGACGAACAGAATCCTCCTGAAGCGTCAGCTGTATACCTTGCGTATGAAGGAAGGTATGAAAATTTCAGAACATTTAAATGCTTTTAATACTCTTATTAGTAAATTGGACAGCACGGGGGACAAAATTTCGAAAGAGGATAAGGCAGTAACATTATTAAGTTCTCTTCCTGAATCTTGGGATCATTTCGTAACCTCTATTAGTTTTAGTTCTAACGAGGATATTAGCTTTGATGATGTTGTTGGAGCTATGATATCTGAGGAAACTTGAAAGAGATCTTCTCTGGAAACTTCGACAGCAGAAGTTATGATGGCCAGAGGCAGAACTACTGAGAGGGGACAGCATTCGAAGGGCCCAGCTAGATCCAAGTCTAAGGGCAAAAAGAGCAAGTTGAAGTGTTGGTTCTGTAACAAATCAGGACACCTCAAGAAAGATTGCTGGAAACGTAAAGAGGCATCTAAGGAGGAGGACTCTACAAAGGAGGCTAACATAGCCGAGAAGGATTCAGGTATGGTTGATGAGGTATTATCTACGTCTATTGTCTCACAGTACCATTATGACTTGTTAATTGATTCTGGGGCATCCCATCACATGTGTCTGCATAAGAATTGGTATTCTACATATCAATCTATTGATGACGGGGTAGTTTACATGGGTAATGATGTTACATGTAAAACTGTTGGGATAGGGAGTATCAGAATTAAAATGTATGATGGGATTGTTAGAACACTGACAGATGTGAGACATGTGCCTGACCTGAGAAAGAATCTGATATCTTTGGGAGTTCTAGATTCTAGTGGATATAAGGGTTCAGTTCAAGGTGGAGTTTTGAAGATATCAAAAGGTATCTTGATTGTTATGAAAGCTAACAAAGTTGGGAACCTGTATAAACTTGAAGGAAAGACAGAAATCGATCAAGCGGGAGTCGCATCAGAGGATGCAGGTGAATCCACTCGCTTATGGCATCAACGATTGGGTCATATCAGCGAGAAAGGAATAAAGGTACTTGCTGATCGTAAACTACTTCCTAGTTTAAAAACTGTAGATTTGAAGTTCTGTGAGTATTGTATTTATGGGAAACAAGCTAGACAGAAGTTTAAACCTGGAAAACATACAAGTAAAGATATCCTTGACTATATTCATTCAGACCTTTGGGGTCCATCTCCAAAACTCTCGTATGGAGGATCATCATATTTTGTAAGTTTTATAGATGATTACTCGAGAAAAGTATGGATCTATTTGTTAAAGAGAAAAGCTGATGTATTTAACACTTTAAGCAGTTTAGAGCTTTGGTTGAAAAAAGCACAGGCAAATCCATTAAATGTCTTAGAACAGATAATGGAGGAGAATTTACTTCTAAGGAATTTGATAATTATTGCAAGAATGAAGGGATCGAAAGGCATAGAACCACTGTTTACACTCCACAGCAGAATGGCGTTGCTGAACGCATGAACAGGACTCTTCTCGAGAGAGGAAGAAGCATGCTCAGTAATGCAAAGTTGCAGCAGGAATTGTGGGGAGAAGCTTTGCTTACAGCTTGTTACCTGGTTAATCGATCACCATCGACAGCAATTGACTGCAAGATTCCAGAAGAGGTATGGACAGGCCAACCATGTAATTATTCTAGTCTTAGAGTTTTTGGTTGTGATGCCTATGCTCTTATTCCAAAGAGTCAGCGTTCAAAGTTAGATCCTAAGTCACAGAAATTAGTTTTTGTTGGATATGGTGATGGTGTAAAGGGGTATAGATTATGGAATCCTACTGCCCATAAGATCATCATAAACAGAGATGTCATATTTGATGAAATTTCACTCATGAAATCAGATGATAAGAATGCAATGAAACAGGTTAATGTACCACAATTACAGCAAATTCAATTTGATATACATTCATCCACGGGTGAAGATCATGAAGATGTCCGTGAGCAGGATATTCATGAGGAAATCACTCAGGAGGATGAGCAGACTGAAACACCTCAGGAAATTGAGGTAATACCACAGCAAGCTCTACGAAGGTCTACACGGAACAGATCAGTTCCAAGCAGGTATGATGATTTTGTCACTTCTGTTGCTTTAATTTCTAACGAAGGAGAACCAAGCTGTTATAAAGAAGCAATAGAGGTTTCAAATAGTGACAAATGGAAACATGCCATGAAAGAGGAAATTGATGCTTTGATTAAAAACAAAACATGGGATCTGGTGGAACTTCCTAAGAACAGGAAATCGGTTGGTTGTAAGTGGGTATACAAGTTGAAGAAAGGTGCTGATGATACTATTTCGAAGTACAAGGCAAGGCTGGTTGCAAAAGGGTTTTCTCAGGAAGCAGGTATTGACTTTCATGAGATTTTTTCACCAGTTGTAAAAATTGTTTCTATTCGTATGGTGTTAGCACTAGTTGCATTGCTTAATCTGGAATTAGAGCAGCTAGATGTTAAAACTGCATTTCTACATGGAGATTTAGATGAGGAAATTTACATGGAACAACCGGAAGGGTTCGTTCAAAATCGCAACAAGAGTTTTGTCTGCAAACTCAAGAAATCATTGTATGGCTTGAAGCAGTCTTCAAGGCAATGGTACAAGAAGTTTGATTCCTTCATGGTGAGCCAGAATTTTACCAGAAGTGAATATGATCATTGTGTTTACTTTAAAAGGTTGGATAATGGCATGTTCATTATATTGGTGTTATATGTTGATGATATGCTTGTAGCAAGCAAAAGCATGGTTGAAATCAGCAGGTTAAAGGCTCAGTTGGCTAGGACATTCGATATGAAGGATCTAGGAGCAGCAAGACAGATCTTGGGCATGGAGATACATAGAGACAAGATGAAAGGCAAGCTGAGGTTATCACAAGAGAAGTATGTGGAGAAAATACTTCAGAGATTCGATATGGATAAGGTGAAACCAGTTAATATCCCTTTAGCTTCGCATTTTAAACTTTCTTCAGGTTTGTGTCCTAGTAATGATGAAGAAAAGGAGTATATGTCTCGTGTACCATATGCTAATGCAGTAGGAAGTTTGATGTATGCGATGGTTAGTACTAGACCAGATATTTCACATGCAGTTGGTGTTGTCAGTAGATACATGGCAAATCCAGGTAAAGAACATTGGGCAGCAGTGAAATGGGTGCTTCGGTATCTTAGAGGCACAAGTAGTTATTGTATCACTTTTGATGGTTGCAGTGATAAGGTTTGTGGTTACGTTGATTCAGACTTTGCAGGTGATTTGGACAAAAGAAGATCTACTTCAGGTTATGTCTTTACTCTTGCAGGTGGTCCTATTAGTTGGATGTCAAAGCTCCAAAGCATTGTTGCTTTATCCACTACTGAGGCAGAGTATGTATCTGCTTCACATGCTTGCAAAGAGGCAGTATGGTTAAAAGGTTTATTGGGTGAGTTAGGACAGTTTCAGAAAACTGTAAAAATTTTCTGTGATAGTCAAAGTGCAATTTATTTGGCTAAGAATCCAGCTTACCATAGTAAGTCGAAACATATTCCAGTTAAATACCATTATGTAAGACATGTTATTGATGAAGGACAGGTGATTCTTGATAAAGTCCACACTCAAAAGAATTGTGCAGACATGTTCACGAAACCAGTTATATTGGAGAAGCTGCAGTGGTGCTTGGCTTCTCTTGGCTTGCAGAAAAGGTGATGAGCAATGAGCAAGGTATCAGGTTAATTGTTGTCAAGGTGGAGATTGTTGAAATTAGATGACAACGAATCCCTCTTCTGTTGGATTGAGATCCTATTATTCAGCTTGCTGTTGTAACAAGACAGACATATTTAGAATATGGATAGGAACGCATTTAACAAATTCAGTTCTGTATGAAATACTATAAATCCATGTATGCCAATAGAGGCTGAATCACAGAGAGTTAAGCAGAGGAACGATTGTGCTGCTTGTAATTTCCTGACTTGAACAATAAGAGAACCGATACCATTGCTCCGTGGATGTTTCCCTCTTGAGGGTTTTTACCACGTAAATCCGTGTGTCTCTGTTTTGTCTATTTTTCATTGTTTCTTGTTTACTCGCATTAATAATTTTCGCTGTGCATAATCTTTTCGTGGCTGTAAGATTCAACAATATTGAGGATCATAAGCCTTGAAAGCTTCCCCAATTCATCCGGAATAATTCCACCTAACTTGTTAAACGCAAGCTCCACATGAGAAAGGCCGGAACAATTTCCCAACGATTTGGGGACGCCGCCGTAGAGACTATTCCGGGAAAGAAGTAGCCCGCCCAAGTGAGGCAACCGGGCTCCAATATCTGAAGGTATCGGACCGGAAAATCCGTTGAAGCTCAACGACAAGTTCCGTAGCGCTGTACAGTTGAAGAGACAAAGCGGCAGGAATCCGGTCAGATGATTGTTATCCAGATTGATGTGCACGAGGCGAGAGAGCGTTCCCATTGACGGAGCAAGCGTTCCGGTCAGCTGGTTTTGTGCAAGATCTATCTTTTGCAGCATAGAACAGTTTCCCAGCTCCCCTGGAATGCTGCCGCTGTGGTTGTTGCCGTACGAGGACAGAATTTCCAGTCTGCCTAAACTTCCAAACTCGGACGGAATGCTTCCCGTCAGATTATTTTTGGAAAGATAAAGTTGCTTCAGTTTCCGCAGACGACCGAGTGCCGGAGGGATGTGGCCGCTAAAACTGTTGTGGGAGAGGTCGAGGAGTCGAAGGGAGGAGAGATTGGCAATCTGAGGAGGGATAAAACCTCCCAAGCTGAGATTTCTGAGATCGATTGCAACAACAACCACCCGGTGAGTGAAAGCGCGGCACTCGACACCCGTCCAGTTGCAGAAATGATGGGAGGACTGGTTCCAGTTCTGCAAAGCCGAAGATGGATCATATGTTAGTGCAACTCTGAGAGCCATGAGAGAAGCCACTGTATTTTGATCAGCTTCTTCTGCTGAGACATCTAGCGGTGCCAACATAAGTAAAACACATTGCACAAGCAGGAACTTGACGAAGCAAGCCATGCTTACTCTGAAGCCCAAATTTACTTCACAACTCCAGAAATATTTCTGTGGCCAAGAGGTAAAGTCTAGGCAGTCATTTGACTGTATTTATTAATTAATTAAAAATAAAGAATGTACTGTATTTTTATTTTTAATTAATTAATAAACACGGTCAAATGACCGATGACCGTTTTGTATGTTGCATTGACAATTCCCTTTCTATATGTATTTATATATATAAAATGCACTTGTACTGTAATGATTCCATTGGTGGGGACATGATTTTTAGTGGGAGTGTTGGAAATCGGTGCAAAAAAAAGTTCTTTCACACGGTTGGAAATGTGTAGTCCACTTTTGTAAGCGATATTTTCTCTAGTTCTTTCACACGGTTGGAAATGTGTAGTCCACGTTTTTTAAGGGATATTTTCTCTTGTTCATATGCATGCCATCATTCCTTTATTGATCGACAAGCTTTAATATTTTATAATGGTCTTTCTTCTTTTATTTAAATCATGAGTTTTGTCTCTTTCGAGATATATTTTATAAAGGCATGTATCCTTCAATGTTGTATTGGATATTGCAAGATAGAGTAATGAGCATATCCTAAAGATAGTTCTCTAAACATTATCTTTAATTCCTTAAAGAAGTCTATTTTAGTAGTTCGGATGATATATTTTTATAGTAGTTTCTATAGTTATTTGTAATTGTGAAATTTATATATTTATTTCAAATTTTATTTAGTTTTTAATTGATTTTAAAATAATGATTTAATATAACTAGCAATTGTATCTTAGTGTGCAATGGGTATGTCAAAGAAGTGTGGAAAGTCAATTAAGATAAATTTTGATCTATTTTTGTAATATATAAACTATTTTAATCATTTTATGTAATTAATAGTTTTATTTTAAAATATAATATATAATAATAGATATAATTAAATTATTTATAATTTATTTTTTATTATTAAAATATAATCCACATTTCACATAATTTTAAAAACCAATTAAAAAAATTATTAATGATATAAATAAAATCAATATAAAAAATTAAAATACTTTTTAAAAGCCCAAAGGATGCTGTGCAGGTTGCACTGGCGCATTGCCCAAGCAGGGAGTACCCTGCTGCGTAGCTTGCGCAGGCAGTAACTGCACACTTCCTGCATAGGCTATGCAACAAGGTACTCTCTACTTGGGAAGCACACCAGTGCAAGCTATGTCTGCACAAAGCCTTCGGGCTTTTAAAAAATACTTTAAATTTTCCTAGAAAGCAACATGAAAAGTAAGAGGTAAAAAAGTGTAAAAAATGATGAATGACTGAGATTTGTTTAATGGCTAGCAGATTGTTTCCAACCATTGATCAGGAAAAATTAGCTTTGTCTTCTTCAAATAGGATACTCCTTTGGCATAAATTATATATTTATAAATGATATAATCTTGTGTGAAGTTGGATTCATTCTCTAATATTTTACTTATTTTCATTTATACATATTCTCATGTATGTGATTTATCCCATCCTTATGATATATTTTCACAAACACTTAACATTTATTGCATCTTCAAGTAACAAAATCATAAATTCTAAAAAAGAGAAAGAAGTGCATTTAGTTGACTTTGATTGCTAAAAAAATGATGTTTGTTGTTTGATATTAACTTCTTAACCATATCTCAAAATCACATCTTCTTATGTTTTGGAAGCGAAGCAATGGAAATTGAACTAGGTTGCTTTTAGAATTTAATGAATCAATCTTGTGCATGTAGAATCAGCCCTACACCCATTGGTCAAACCTCCAAACATTCAAAATGTAAGAATTGGCTATGAAGATAGCCACCCAAGATCTAGAGGCCTAATAGAAAGCACAAACATAAGAGAGATAGAACAATATGACAAGAATAAATTGTATTCTACCAATGATGCAAATAGAATGAGCAAAAGTACATAGGAGACCCCTTGGTTATATAGCCAAGGTGACAACATAAAAGAGAATAATATTATGACAAGTGTCGTAATCTTATGACATGAGACAACTATGAAAAGCTATCATTCCACCTAAAGTGGAAAAGTGATAATGTGATAATCACCACAAACGGTGGATCACCCACAAAAGGTGGAGAGGTAATCACATGATATGTCCACAAAAGGTGGAGAGGTAATCACATGATATGTCCACGAAAGGTGGATGTGATAAAGTAATAACATAATAAGTCTACCAAAAGTGGAAATGATCCAACTACCTCCAATGTGGTCTCTAAGTAAACTTAACTAAGGTGTAATCATGACCTAGGACAAGGTACAACACTTTTAATTACAACACAAAATTCAAATTCAAAATTTATCGAACTCCTACCTAATCTTTTCTCACCTTGAATTAGATTGGTACATGTTTGTGCAAATTATTGCCATGGCTTTATATTTAAGGTTTTCAATTGTTTTCATTTATTATTTGATCATTATTTTCACATATCATTAGCAAAATGCATGCTAGGTGTTGGCCCCACGATTGTGGTTGCACCAAAATTTCAACTTGTTAATGTTTGATACAACCCCCAAAGTAACAGATCCATGGGAGGTGGTTAGTCCATGTCATGTATCTCGAGGGGAGTGCTGACCATTTTCCAACAATCTCCCCCTCAGTGCAAGTCGAGGAGATTCGAACCCGACACCTTTGGGCTTGATACCAATTGTTGGCCCCACAATTATCGTTGCACCAAAAGGTCAACCTGTTAATGTCTGATACAACCGCTGAATTAACAAATCCATGGGAGGCAGTTAGTCCATGTCATGAATCTCAAGGGGAGCACTAACCATTTGCCAACACTAGGAACACTTCAATTGGTGTAATAAAGTATATCATAATCTAAAATGCCCCAAATTTCACTTAAGACATTAATGGATGAAATTGGGAAAAAAAAATTGTGTGACAAATGTGACACAAACATTTAACATTACACACCTAAAATCATGTGGCATTGCATACATGTTGTAACATATATCATGCATACAAACACTAAAGCACTAAAAAAGTTGAAACATGCAAAATTCTTACTTCAACATAGGCAAGTGACAAGGCACTCAAAAGTGTGCAACCACATAAGATGAAGCAAATGTTTTCAAGACCACATCAACATACATTCCTACAAAATGAGGAAAAAAATTCTAATTTAACCATTACATGATCATTACTAAGAAACATGTACATCATACTTATTAACCCTATTTTCTTAATTAAACAGTCGTGTGAAAACCATTAAAACAACCATATAGATCTAACTTCAATGCCATTGATGATGGAATTCAACCTTGTCCCAATATACATGGTCTACGAAATATAAATAATGTGTAATCCTCATTCATTTCATTAATTTATTATCTTAATATCTCATTTCCTTAACCTTTCCTAACATACAAGGTCATGGTCATGAGAGTCCACTCCATTCTAACCTAGATCCCTCACCTTCAATGGCTATATAGTCACATACAAAAATACATGACACAAAATGAGGTCCAATCATGGTACACATAGGACCAAAGGTTCTCCACCTTATTTCCATGCTTGATTTATATTCTCACAAAATACTATATACAAACAAGTGTGGAAATAAAATTTTCAATTTTTAAACACATTCAAGTTTTTCAAAACTTCAAATTTCAATGGTAGAATACCTTTAAAAACATCAAATTTTTATTTTCAAGGATGCCCTTTTGATTTTGAGGGTACACACTTTCTACATCACATAACAATTTTCTAGAATTTTTTCATAATTCCAACACAAACGAGAAAGTAATCAATAAAGTAATTAGGAATAGTTAAACTAATTTCAATCAATTTATCAATCCACCCACAAAATATTTCTTACAATAATTATCACAAAATGTGTCAAATTAAGGTGGGGATAGAAAATGAAACAAACTAAGAATAAAAAACTAAAATTAATTACTTACTTGTAGTGTAGAATAATGAAGATAAGAGATGGAAAGGAGGGCTCAATGGGGAGCAACCTTTTTTTGTTGACCAAGGTATACAACACACTAATTCCAATCACAAAAAAATAAAATCCAAACAACCCTTGAGAAACAAGAAGAAAGAGGAAAGGAGGAAAGTATGCAGCCAAAATTCTCACACCCAAAATGAGCTATCTTTTAGTTTTATGAAAAGGTCACTTTCTATTAAAAACCCTTTTCCCCGTTTGAACACCTAATACCAAATATTACTATTTTCATTAATATGAAAATGTGCAACTATTTTAACATTATTTGCCGATTTTAATTATTTGCATAATTAGGCCATATTATATTTAGGTATAGATAAATGCTCACATGATTATGTAGTTATAAAATAAAGTTTGGTGTGATATACAATAGTGCCCCTCCCATTTGCATCTTGTTGATGTGAGATTGATGTTTCAACTTCACTATTTTCTTGTGATTTTTTGTGTGATTGTATTTTCTCTAAATGGTGTGTATGAACCACCATGTGTTCGAGATGAGGTTCCTCAATATGCTGATTGTTGGCATTTTGAATGTTTATATGCCTAACTTATTGGCATGTTTCACTTCTTAGATATATGCATATTATTTTCATGCAATAATTAAATGTGAACTTGATTATTGATGTTCAAATGAATGATTTATATAATGGAAAATAATTTTATGTTTTAAGTGCTATTGTACCCCATTGGGTGAGTATGTTGTACTTTGACCATATATATACATTGAGTAGGTACTCTAGACGTGTATTGAGTGGTTATAAGTATAGGGTTATTTCTCCACCTACCTCCATAGGCTTGAGTTATTCCCCAAAGATGGTTATTTCAAAGATGTCACACTAGGCATCCATATATATCCCTGATTATACTCAAATCAAGTATGGTATGTGTCATATTTGACCAATATTGACCCAAATTTGGAGTTATTTTGGATTCCATATATGTCATGCATGACAATAAATGTCTTATTTAATTAATGGTTTAAATTATATGCTTTTCATAAATAAAATGTTAAGAATTTAAATGATTTCTTATATTAGTTATTTAAATATTTTTTACGTTTTGGAAAAGACGAAAAAATAGATTTAAAACATAAATTAAATCATTATTTAATTATTTTTTGAAAATATATATATTTATCAAATTATCACCATAAGGGGGTGGTTCCCTTTAATTGAATAATACAAAACTAGAAATACATAATAGGTCAACCCAAGGTGAAGATCATGATGTGAATGGGTTCAATGATCTTTTGTAACCTTTCAATCTAGGTTGGGAGGAAGAGATTATCAACATGATTTTAATGTAAAAAAATATTTGTATATTATTCCTTCCTAATCCTTCTCTCATGAGTTAGTTGGCCTGCTTCATGTCTTCATTTTCTTTGGCCACTAAAAATACAAATTCCATCTCCTCCCAAGCCCTATTTCATCCCAAGGCACAATGAACTTGCTTATGTTTTCAAGGCACTTAGTACTTACAAAGTCAAATTTTCTACTCAAGTGTTGCGATCCCAAATAAAATACAAAGATGATGCTAATGTAGTTATTGTCCCATCTCAACATAATGTTAAATGTGTTTAATTTTTATAAAATTTTATGAAAACTTTTAACCTTTAGATATAATAGTTAATTGAAATAATTGGTTACAATTAAAAAGCTATTTTTGTGCAACTAGTTGTAAATTGAAGGATTTTTTTGGCAAAAGAAATTTTTACTTTTTAGTATAGAGTAGGAAAAAATAAATATTTTTGGATACAAAAGATTGTGATTTTGTGAGCTTTACAATTTTAAGCATTTGAAATAAAGGAATTGGTTTCAAGCTTGAGTGCTAGAAATGTATTTCTATTTTATTATTCATGTAATGTGCTTAATAGCCATTTAAGTGTTTGAGTATACTATATTAATTTATGTCCTATATTATTTCTAGAGAAAATGGAATATTGGTCTAGATATGAATCTAACATCATCTAACAAATATTTTTGGTTACATGCTATATGTACATTTGTGGCTTAAATAAAATAATAAAAAACCTTTGAGTTTGTTTTCATTCACATGAAATCATAAATTGATTATGTATAGAGGATTTTTTTTCTTTCTTTATAATCTTAAATTTTATATTTCTTACTTTTTGGTCAAAAGAAGACCTTAAAAAACCTAAATTTATCATAAGAGGGAGTTGTACCTCTAAGTTTTAGAGGATTTTTTTCTAATAACACCTCCAACTATTGATATATTTTAAAAGTTCAGATTTTTAAGACTCGTTTTAATGTAAATTTAGTGGTGAAAAATATTTTAACCAACAATATTAAAATTAGGAAGAAATCCCCTATATAATTGTAATGCATTATCATTTAAAGAAATAGGAAGAAGTCTAGCAGTTATATTATCCTCTAAAATATTGTGAACTAAATAGATGCTGACAATATCTTTAATATGTTCTATAGGGCTAGTATCATTTTAACTAGTGAAACAAGGTATTAATTTTAAAGCTACTGCTAGAATGTCATCATGATTGGAAAGGATAAGGGGTATTCCACCATTAAAAGTGATAAATAATTTATTCCTTAGGATATTCATGGAAGGATTATAAGTCATACTTCTAATTAGCTAGGAGAAACTAGTAGTAGTAGGTATGGATTGTATTCTTGGTTGGAATTTTAAATATGGTGAGGGCTTCCTATTATGTCTATTCCTTCTTAATGAAGATTTAAACCTGTAATTGTGAGAATTAAGAACACTTACCATTGCAACATGATCTTGTTTGTATCTTTGGCATGGATGATTAGCACAATCCTAAACCAAGAGACTAGAGTTGCCAAGTACTTTACAAAATGTATCGAGCGACTAAAATTGCTAAGAATAGCACTAATATTCTTATAAGAATGATATAAAGATCATTAAATTTGTCCCACAATGTGTGCTAGAATACTATTATCACCTAAAATTTTAATATTGACATAGTCTATTTCATAACAATGATTGTAATGATCTCTTAAGTGTGGAACCTTGCTAGCTTGGATTAAACCTCTAGAGAAGGTTGGTTCCTTTCTAATTTTAAGTGCAAGTTTTGATACAAATCAACAAAATATAAAGCAAAATCCTAATACTCTAATTATTGATAGAAGAAGAGGGAGAAAGAAAAGGTGGTGATGCACCAACAATTAAGTTCCAAATTTCCTTATAAGAATAAGATAATTTTAGACCTAGAAAGGATCACACAACTTCTTTTAATTATTGTTAAGAGGTAAAATGTGAAGGGGATATAGATATAATATGGGTGAGATGACTACAATCAATTTAAATAGGCTAAAAGAGATTAAAACCCATAGAATATAGATCAAACCCAAATAATATATAGTATAATAGTCATAAAAGAAGGAAAAATATCAGTTCAAATTTTACACTTTAGAGAACATGAAATATATTATACAAGTGTTTTTTCTATTCTATTATGTTTTTTATTTGCAAAATGGGAAATCTTATGGAAAGAGGATTATTGAGTCCTTAATAATTCTAGAAAAGCCCATGTCAAAAAATATAATAAATTCATGGCATGTCTTAGAGAGCATGCTCATGTCCTAGCCATCATTCTTATTAATTATTTATAGAAGAATATCCCTTCAAAATTTGATTTGATCTAATCATCTAGAAATGTGGAAGTAACATCCTTTAGGCCCCACCATACCTTTGAGCATTGATGTTTCCATGGGATTGAGTACAAGGATAAGAAAATCACCCAAGAAATTTATTAAAATTATGACCTAGGGATGGCATGTCAAATATAAGTCCTATAAATAATAATTGAGGTATTGGAAGCACCATTTTTCTCCTTTCAAAATGTTTCAATCTACATAATAAACGATTTATGGATATCATCAGATCTAATGTAGTATTTGGTGGGAATTAAAGATGCATTAATGGTATTCTTTGGTAGTCATGTAGGTAGGTAGGATTTTATTGCTTCAAAAAGTGAATTTTTTGTCTTGAATAACCAAGGAGGGAAGTCCAATAGGGGTGCTAGGAATATTAGGCCAAAAATATTGAAAGACAAGGCATCAAAGTGTTAAGATTGGAGATGATAGGATAGTAATGCAAGGAGAGATATGATATGGGAAGGCTGCCAAGGGGACACCAATAAGGTATGGGATTTTGGGATGTCAAGATAAAAGTTCTAGGTTGGGCTTAACATGGTACTAAAATAAGGAAAGTTCAAGACTCTAAATCTGAAGGAATTTATAAAGGAATCAATGGAATTTTAGACTTTGAGAGAATTGTGGAGATGGGTATCTAGTAAATGGATGGCCAAAAGTATGAATCTGATAGGATGTATAGAAGAACTGATGGAGTTGTAGGGTTTTGGAGATGATGAGAAAGAGGTGCCAAGATAGGAGATGGACAAAATTTTGACTCCAAAATATTTAGAAACTTTTTCAAAAATGGAAGTTATTGAGGATTGGGAAGAAAAAATAAAGAGGACTGGATACTAAAGAATGGAATGTTGAGGAGCTCTAAAAGTCCAATGGACTAATGATATAAACATAATATTAGGATGATTCCAAAATGATATCATTTAGATGATGGTATCAAGGATGGGGAAAATACAAACCTCAAATGTGGGACTTAGTGGGAAAAGGTAATATGCCATAATTTTGGGGAAGGCATGAATATGGGGACAAGTATGAAAGGAATGGAGGAATTAAAAACTCTAATAAGTCATCAAATACAACAGTTAAAAATTTTTGAGTGGAATTTTAGGGAATTTTGGATGGAAGGGATGGTATGAAGAGATGGGAAACACTAAAAATCTAAAACTTTTACAAAATCAATACACACAAAATTGGAAGAATGAAAATGGGATTTTGATAATGGTAGGGATGGTATGAAGGTTTGAACAACCCCAAAACTTTAAAACTTTGATAAACATAAATTTACTAAGGAAAGCACCAAGAAGATCCCATAAATAGAATTTTTATGTGCTCTTTACATCCTTTGGCACCTAGGGGATGATGAGAAATAAACATGTTCAAGACTTGTTGTTGGGAAATTCAATCTCTATCCAAAAATGACTTCAATGGATGAGATTCAAGGCTTGGAATGTAGAAAAATTAAAATATAAAACTTATATGCAAATTTGAAAAATTAATTTCCCTTAATATGGAATTACCATGATTAAATCCATCTTCTTTATGATGCCAAAAATCAGCCAATATAACATGCTTATAAAAACTACCTTATGTGAACTTATAATAGCAATATATGAAGAATAACATCACTAAAAGATAGCAGCAATGAGCTAGGCACAATTCAAAAAACACAAGAGCATCACATAACATAGGATTTATGTCCAGAGAAACCCTTTTGAGAAAAAACTACACCAAGAAGAGAGGCTGAGTATGCATTATCATCAAATAAATGATATTACAATACAACTACAAGTCCATTCTCCTCTTTTCCTCCAAAATGGCAACACATGTGCACCTGTGAACAACCTCCTTATGCCTCAACCTATCCATTTTCCTACAAAGTAACACTACATTCAACTATTCCTCATTATTTCTACATGCAAGAGGGTAATTTTATAGACTTGTTAAGGCATCTCATGCACCAAACATGGCACCCAAAGATGACCCTTCATTCCAAATGTACCCAACATTTGGATTACCTCCTCAACATGAAAAATGACACCCATTTTGGGTCCAATACTTTCCCTCCAACTTGGGTGCCCAAACATGAGAGATAAACATTAAATTAAATGTAATAAATGATGGAAAACCAAGTGACACTTGTTACCTCTTTCCAAGCTCCAACTTGGAGAATCCCAAAAATCACTTATTTATCATTTTTTTATCTTTTATTATCTCATTGTAGGGATCCACATGTGGGGAAAACAATATTAAATATTTATGTCCACAACCCACCTTTACCGCTACTAGTGAATCCATCACCCCTTATGACTATATTAGAAACAATTGTGAGAATTAATATTACAAAATATTTTTCCAATTCACCCCAAGTGCCTAGGGATGCTTTCCAAGGATGTTGGAACCATGACATATGACATAGAATTTACAAGGTGGATGACACCTTAATCCTAATAGGGGAACTGTTTATGGTGTCTCATATTTATTATAAAAAATGGTTCAAATAATATAGAATGGCCAATAGGGTGATTCCACAATAGTGGTTTACAATTTTTGGCCAAACTGGACACTGAAATAATTTTTTTTAACTAAATCTTCAATTTCGGGCACCTATAGCAGCTAAACCGTGAGGAATTTGAAAATGATGCAAACTAGAGTTTCATGACATTTTTTCTGTAGATTCTAAATATATTTTTTTCAAAATTTTTGGAATCAGATTGCAATTCTTTTTCCATCTCCCTTGAAAACTAGTTTTTTTCATAAAACAACATTTTTAAAAAGTGACACTCACCATATAATGCATAACTTCTTTTCCATGAAGGATAAAATTATAATTCTTTCAAATTTATATTTTTAACTCCAATATCTAGTGCTTCCACTTGGTTAGATATTTTTTTATTGAATATTTTTTCTTTAATCAAGTTTTAAAGTCAAACCAATTACAATTCAAACATAGCGCAACTGTATAACGCGTAACTTTTTTTTTCTCGAAATTCAACTTTTTATTTTTGTTGGATCAAGGACTTCAATATCTAGTGCAATCATATTTTTCAAAAAAAAATTGATAATCTACTATTTTTTCACAAGTGTAGAACAAAGAGCTTGATTTTTTGATGAAAAACCTACATTCACAAGAAATAAAAAATAAATATAATATTAAAATTAAATTTATTTAAAATTATACTTTTTGGGAAGCCTATAATAAGGACTATATATTTACCAAAAAATAATTTTAAATGAATTCCTTTGGTCCCCCAAAAGGTAAATCAAAAGTGGATTTTTATCAGCATTTTGATAGGTGTAAAGGAGACTCTGTTATCTAGGTATGGTTTAAAACTAGGGGGGTTCTATCCAAGGGGGTTTGATCTAATGTAGTTTGATCAAACCCTCTTCAATTGGAATGCTTTAAATGGAACTATTTACCGCTTAAATCATTATATTTTCTAAAAATATGTGATTTCGGCAAAAATTAGAATCTCCCATAAATTGTAAACCAGCTTTGTGGGATCACCCAATAGGGTATGAAATGACATCCATATTTATTATGTGATTTTCTTTTATTTTAAATTTTTAATAGACTAATTTTTTTTCAAACTAGTATCTTCTACTAGTGTTGATGTTTTGATATCTCTAAACAATATCTCCTTTGAACAAGCCACCCCAAGAGTGTATTCTTGAGGTGTTTCATGAGGTATTAATTTTGATCCTCCTATGGATATAGTTTTTCCTATCCCAAATTTTGCTAGTTTACATAAATGGCTTGATAATTTTACTTTAATATGTTACTTATTTAGGAGAACTCCCCTTGAAAGCATAATTAGGGATCAAATAAACAATAAATAGTTTCTACATGGGTTCTATATTGATGCCATCAAAAATCTCCCCAAGGTATTTTTAGTTTTCACTTTGTTAAAACTAGCCACATAAAGGAAATTATTAAAGCATGACCCTTGGTATCTTTGTGTATCCCTTATGAATTTTAAAACTTTAAACATGGGGAATTCATAGTCTCTAATGAAAATACCCTTCATTTTCAATTTTGGATAGAATTGTAAAAGGTTTATCTACACCTTACTAGAATTTCATGACAATAATTGGTGGCTTACCAAATAATTTTGTTTGTGTTGAGTCTAAGAATTTCTTCTTTCCTTATAAAAAAAATGTCTATTTTGAGGTTAACATACATAAAGTTTTAACTTAAGACTTTTCATACATTCAAATGAGTACTTTGGATCATACCCAATTTGTTCTTTGCTTAATTTTCCAAACACTTATTTCCAATTTCAATCTTTTGACTAAAAAATTATGATTTTTCCTTTGCTCTCCCCTCCCAATAATCCTTCTACATCAAAGCCATGTTATTGGATAACTTGAATATTCACTATATTTCATTTTGATGTGGTTTCTATAGAAATACTCATGTTTGACATAGTGTAGAGTATGATGTTGTGTTAGTAACTGCCTTGACACCTGTATACACCTAAAAATGGTCATCACCTTTAATTAATTAAATAATAGCCATTTGATTAATATTTTGACTTCATATAAATAAATTCTTAATTTATTTATATTGTTCACCCTTCCCTAATTCTCCAAATCTAAATCATCTTCCTTTAAATTAATTAAATAAACAAGGTTCCCTAAACTCATTTTATTTAATTAATCTTCACTAAATTCAATTAGGAATTAGAGCACATTTATACAAATTTTTGTAACACCTCACCAAGGTCACATGAAAATAAATAACTCTAATTTTTAAATTAGAATTATCTTCAACTCATTTCAAAAAGCACATGGTCTTATTCTTCCCACACTTCCACCAATTTTGGAAACACATGGTCTTCTCTTCCCACACTTCCACCAATTTTGGAGCACATGGTCTTATTCTTCCCACACTTCCACCAATTTTGTAAACGCATTGTCTTTTCTTCCCACACTTCCACCAATTTTGGAAGCACATGGTCTTCTCTTTCCACACTTGAGTCTTCGATCCAAATGGCATGTTGCCCATTGGTCAAGAGATTCTCCCATCCAAATGGCATGTTGTCTTTGGTCAAGGGGACAACATCTTGATTCTCTTCATCGTCACCATCCATCCTTCATATTCAAATCTAGACTGTTGATTATTGCCACCTCGCTATATTGTTTGAAAAGGCTATAAATACAACCCTTGGGCCCTGTATTTTGCATCCACATTTGAAGTAAAGTTATCATGAAGGTTTTATCATTAGAGCTTGGAGAATTTTGGAGTCTTATAGCTAGTTTTTACATCATGTTTTGCTTTGTATTTACATCTTAGCTTTAAATCTTGCTTCATAGTTGCATTTTATCATCCATCTTGCATCATAGTTGCATTTTACATTAGTTCATTTTAAGTTTACATTTGAGCATATGGAGTATCATCTTAGTCATTTTTAGTTTGCATTTGAGCATATGTAGAATCATGCATACATCATTCTAGTTCAATAGGTTCCCAAAAGGCACCACAACAGAGACCAAAGGCACCATAACAAGTTCAAGAGACTCCAAGAGGTTCCAAGAGGCTTTGAAATAGGTGGAAGAGGCTCCAAAAGGATCTAAAATGGGTGCAAGAGGTTCCAAGAGGCTCCAAGAGGCTCACATCCAAACCTGTGAACATAAATTTCCAAGCATGTTAGTAATAAATGGGGCAAGGCCCTATGGTGGGTGTCATTTTGTGTGTGTGTTAAATGTGCAAAGTTAGTATCAACACAAACCTTAATGAAACAATTTATATTCAAAGATTCAAAGCAAAGTAAACTATTCTAAATTGCATCCTAACGAATCTTTCAAGAATGTCTCATTGTCCTCTTCCTAAGGATTTGTTAAACTATTTGGCCCTTAGATTTCTATGAGCACAAAGGTTTTTAAAATGACTACTTAGGAAATGAGATATCATTCAACATGCAAGCCAACGATATTCCTACATGAAACTATGTGCAAACAATGATGATGAATGCTATGATGAGTAAAGGATGATGTTGATGATAAATACACAAATGGTGGTGGATACTATGGTAGTGATCTACATGACTCTATGCATGATTCTACATATGCTCAAATGAAAACTTAAAATGAATTAATCTAAAATGTAACTATGATGCAATATGTTAATATAAGATGTAAATGCAAAGCAAAACATGATATAAAAACTAGCTATAAGACTCCCAAAATGCTCCAAGCTCCAATGAAAAACCTGCATGATAACTTTACTTCAAATGTGGATGCAAAATACAAGGCTCAAGGGTTGTATTTATAGCCTTTTCCAAGTATATAGTGAGGTGGCAATAATCAACGGTCTAGATTCAAATAAGGATGGATGGTGAAGATGAAGAGAATCAAGATGTTGTCCCCTTGACCAAAGACAACATGCCATTTGGATGGGAGAATCTCTTGACCAATGGGCAACATGCCATTTGGATGGAAGACTCAAGTGTGGGAAGAGAAGACCATGTGCTTCCAAAATTGGTGGAAGTGTGGGAAGAAAAGACCATGTGTTTCTAAAATTGGTGGAAGTGTGGGAAGAATAAGACCATGTGCTCCAAAATTGGTGGAAGTGTGGGAAGAGAAGACCACGTGTTTCCAAAATTGGTGGAAGTGTGGGAAGAATAAGACCATGTGTTTTCTAAAATGAGTTGAAGATAATTCTAATTTAAAAATTAGAGTTATTTATTTTCATGTGACCTTGGTGAGGTGGCACAAAAAATTGTAGAAATGTGCTCTAATTCCTAATTGGATTTAGTGAAGATTAATTAAATAAAATGAGTTTAGGGAACTTTGTTTATTTAATTAATTTAGAGGAAGATGATTTAGATTTGGAGAATTAGAGAAGGGTGAACAATATAAATAAATTAAGAATTTATTTATATGTAGTTGGAATATTAATCAAATGGCTATTATTTTGGATAGAATTGTACTAGGTTTATCTATACCTTACTAGAATTTCTTGACAATAATTGGTGGCTTACCAAATAATGTTATTTGTGTTGAGTCTAAGAATTTCTTCTTGCCTTATCAAAAAAAATGTCTATGTTGGGGTTAACAAACATAAATTTTTAACTTAAGACATTTCATACATTCAAATTAGTACTTTGGATCATACCCAATTTTCTCTTTGCTTAATTTTCCAAACACTTATTTCCAATGTCAATATTTTGACTAGAAAATTATGGTTTTTCCTTTGCTCTCCCCTCCCAATAATCCTTCTACATCAAATACATGTTATTGGATAACTTGAATATGCACACTATTTCATTTTGATGTGGTTTCTATAGCAATACTCGTGTTTGACATAGTGTAGAGTATGATGTGTTAGTAATTTCCTTGACACCTACTATTTATACTTATATATCTCTCCCTTTTTGGGTTGCTATTTGAGGTTAGCCTAGTGATTTTAGGACTTCATAGCTTGGTGTTGGGAAGGATGTGATTCTTGTATGAAGAATTGGATATCTTATGTATTCTCTTTTGAGAATACTTGGTGTTTGAGGCTTGTATAGGTTCTTTGTTGCCTTGTCAATCATGAGTTCATGATTTTATTAGGTTTTTTAACCCTTGTGTGGGTCATAATTGAGCATCATTATGACATAAATTCATGTTTTTATCCCTTTTTAAGTTTAATTTCCTCCTTGTATGTTTCCTTGTGAGTTATGGGGTTGCTAAGCCCCTATTTGTTTGGAGTGCTTATTCTCTAGAGAGGTTGCTACCTAGATTCTTCCATCTAAGAACTTCTAAGTTGTTCCTAGTTTTGTGTTGACATGCTAGTGTGTTAAGAAAATCCTCAATTTTCTAGAGTGGTTCATGAGGTAGAACCTCATTGAGTGAGCCACAAATGGAAGTGAGGAATTCTTTTGGTGACCATGGTGGTGAGGTGGTGTTTCCTCTAGAGCCTTGTGGGACAGTTTTTACCTAGCTTTCAAGTTGTATCTTTAAGGATTAAGGCCTTGCTCAAGAGAGACCAAAGGAAGTGCAATATTGTTCTTTTTAGCCATGTGATGGAGTAATCTGATTTGATGGCTTATGTTTCTTTCCTTGGATGAGTGAGTAGATAGATGGAGTTCCTAGTAGTAGTACTAGTATTCATTATTTTCTAGTGGTTGATCGAATCATGTAGTTAATCTTGCACTCTATTATAGTGGAAGATAGAAGATGAAGAGTTGTGATCTTAGAGGTGGTTGCACAACTAGTGGCTAGTGCTCACCTAGCTTATGCACCTTGGACATGTTTGTATTGTATGTTGAGGACTAGAATTGGTGAGATTATAGGAGGTTGATCTTGCATGATCTATTGTGTTTTAAGGATTGAGTACCAAGCATGTATTAACCTTTATTTGTGCCTGATTTTAAGATTAAGTCTAATCCTAGTGGGGGAAGATGTAGTTCCTCCTATTTGTATCCTTGAGATGTCTTGATATTGATATTATATTCTGACTATGTATCAAGAGTGTTAGATGCACAAGACAACTGAGAGGGGGGGAGGTGAATCCATTATACATTAAAAAATCCATTCCCTCGTTAGCTTTCAAACACTTATCAACCTTCAAACCCTCATTAAGCATTAGAATAATGTAAACATATGAAATAGTAATGCAAACAAAACCAAATACATAAGAACACTAGATTTATGTGGAAAACCCAAGAAGGGAAATAATAGGCTCACTGCCAAAGGCTCACTACCTAGAAAAAGAAGAAAGACTCATTGCCAAAAGGACTCATTGTCTGGAAGAAAGAAGAATAGAAGAAGAGTGTTATAAAGGGATTCACCATCTGAAGGAAATAGGAAGAATCCATGACTTCAAATTTATGCCATCTACAACTTTTGGCTCACTACCTCCAGTAACTTCAAGCACACTAAAATGCAGACACCTTCTACTCACTGCATCTAAAAGTCATAAGTGTTTAAGCAAAAAACTTAGATCATCACACTTGATCACATTCATATATTTCACACCTTACACACTTTCCACACAATCAACACAAACTTTACCTTGCATTCATACCATCTACGACCTAAACAATCTCAATTAGGTTGGTCGTAATGAAACGTATGCACCTCAAACATGCAACACTAAATAGGTCAGCACCAAACATTTCTGCGGTGGAAAATTTTGAAGGGAAACCATCCCAGTGGTTAACTAGGACCCAAATATACACTAAAATGCTTCATCACACTTCCACAAACAAAAAAAACCTTTGTAATTAGTGCTAGCATGCTAGGTCAGCCAAACCTGCACTAACACTAACAAGCGACCATATATATGCCTCTCTAGGTTTGAAAACATTTTGTGGACCACATAGAAACTCTCCAAAACATATAGGAATATTCCACATTATCATAATATTCAACACCATTGGCGCAACCACCTAAAACTAAAGAAAACTTTCATTCTATGCAACCAAACACATTGGCACATACATACAACTTACTAACCAACCTCACATGTGGAACACTTCAACACTAGAAAAGTTAAGGGAATGAAGTTACAAAAATTATAAGAATGTTCTCAAATCCGCAAGACAATAAAACTCAATGTGGAGAATTGTGGAGCAATCTCATTTCTCCTAGACAACCTTCTTGATAGACACACACATTGTCAAACACATCTTCTACTACCACACAATCCAAACCTTGAAACTCTAGATATAACACCTTTGAACATCTTTGATTATCATGGGCTAAAATCACAAAGTTGTGTCGCACTTTATAAAGGAAATGACCAATACTGATCCAACTTTTAAACTTGAATCACTAAAAAGTGGCATATATGTTTTGAATTTTGAAATGATGTAAACTAGTAAAATATGTATTTTTTTAGTATATGTATTGTTTATATTTTTTTAAAAAAATTAAAAAATTATTTTAAACTAGTTTTTAATAAATTAACCCTATAATTTAGTTGTTGATAAAATGTTGAAAAATGAAGCTGCGTGAGACGTCAAACTCTTTGTAGTAATTTTTTTTTTCCATTTTTTTGTGTGTATTTATAACTTGAAACTTTAGTGCATTGAATATATTTTTTTCCAATTTTGATAAATATATATTTTTAAATAAATATTAAAATTTGCATGAATCAAAAAATAGTTGTTTCCATTGGACGCCAATTTTCATATTAAATATTTATCTAAAATGAAAAAAAAATTATACCATCTTGAAATAGATTCTTTTATCTAGTTCATCAAAAAAAAAAAAAAGTTTTAGTATTTTTCCTTTGCATGGTAATCAACCTAATATTTTGTGCTAATAACCTACTTTTAGTAAAAATAAAAAATAGAATAAAAATAATAATTAAACTATCAACATAAATATATTTTTGAAAACTACACTTATGGACCTACAAAAGATATTTTTATATTTTTTTTAAAATGTTATTTACATTAGTAGGAGTTATTGAAACTTAAAGTTTTTCAAATAATTTAATTTTTTGGTAAATTGGAATCAAAGTGGTGCTCCACATATTTTTAGCCAACAATTTTAGTTGAAAAAGTTGTGGAAGTATCTAACTTAGCTAGGATGAACCTTACTAGATCATACGTTTGACCAAAATTTATTTTTAGTTGGAAATACTTAAATTCAGTTATGCTGATAAGTTGACTAAAAGTGTGATACAACTTTGTACTTTTACCCCATGCCCAAACCACATAGGCATATCTTCAACCATGAAGAAATGTGGAGCACAAAACTAAACACACCTCTATCACACTGCACACTCTTTTATTTAAATTTTCTTCAAAGCACTGGGAAACCAAGTGAACCAATTGCATTAGCAACACTACAAAAACCTCTTCAACACATCTACATCATTTGAAATGCTTCTCATCATGACTACACTAGAGGTTGACATCAATATGATGTAAAACCACAACATATCCACACTACCAACAATCTCCTCAACTATGGCAACACCAACAACCTTCCAACATTATGTTGACATCAATGACAATAGCAACAAGCTTCCAAAAATCTCCCCCTTTATCATTAATGGCAACACCAGCTCTCTAGAAAACCATCAACAAAAGTAACCAAAAACTCTACAACAAGCAACACTCCCCTTGACTGGGGCATCTCTAACTCTTCACAGTCTTTTTTTACCTTTGCTTCACTTTGCATACTTCTTCACACCCTACCTGAGGAGTACATTGTTCTCACATTCTCCCACTTTTTTCCTTTGTTTTTTAGATCATACTCTCCTGCACTATGGTTTTTCAACCAACTCTCTCCCCCTTTGACATCAATGGAAAAGGGAAAAAAATTTAACCAACTCTCTCCCCTGCATACTTCACATTTTCAATGGTCTTTCTCTCTTCTTCATTTTTTCTTTCTCAAAGGGACAATTCCTACATCAAACAATTTTCCTTTTCTGCTCTCCCCATTTGACATATGTATACATCACTTGCGACATCAACAAGTAACTTCTCTCTTTCCACTACTCTCCTCCATACATTTTTCACAACTCACTCTTTACTACTCCTAGTGCTTGCTCTTTTCTGCATACTCCCCTTAGGAACACAAGATATGCTCCACTTGACTACACCAATCACAAACACTACTACCTACTCCCCCTGAGAGGTAGCCTTTAGCACTAGTCCAGGATCAAGAATGTATCTTGAAATTCTTCTGAGACAGATGCACACAATTA
Organism: Sequoia sempervirens; assembly: GCA_007258455.2. Classification (NCBI taxonomy): domain Eukaryota; kingdom Viridiplantae; phylum Streptophyta; class Pinopsida; order Cupressales; family Cupressaceae; genus Sequoia; species Sequoia sempervirens. The sequence goes on from VDFB02000008.1 coordinate 330,748,104, forward strand.
TGCATCTAGTTGAAAGGAGGGGAAATAACCCCTAACATCTACAACATCACTTTGACACCTCTTTGACATCTACAACATCACTTTGACACCACTTGGAATACCAACAAGAAATTGCTCTCTTTTCACTACTCTTCTCCATACATTCTGTACTACTCACTCTTTATTGCTCCTTCTACTGCTTTCTCTTTTCTATATACTCCCCTTAGGGACACAAGATATCCTCCACTTGACTACACCAATCACAAACACTACTACCTAATCCTCTTGAGACGTATCCTTCAGTATTAGTCTAGGATGAAGAATGTATCTTGAAATGCTTCCCAGACAGATGCACACACTTATGCATCTAGTTAAAGGAGGGGAAATAACCCCTAACTTCTATTAGAGATACTTAAAAGTATCTTTTCAAAGAGTTGTTGTGAAAATATCTACAACTTGATATTTTGTAGGAACATACTTTAGCTTCACCTCATTCTTTGCAACCTTATCTCTTAGAAAGTGATAATAGTTAGAGATATGTTTTATTCTTGAATGAACTGCCAAGTTTTTTGAGATATTGATAGCACTTGTATTAGCACACATGATAGAAAGAGGTTCATCATATGAAACTCTAATATCCTTCAAATTTTGCTTCACCCACAACACTTGTGTACAACATGGTGTTGCTGCAATATACTCTACTTTTGTAGTAGATAATGACACTGAATCCCACTTCTTACCCAACCTTGAAACCAATCTTCTTCCAAGAGAGAAAGTGCCACCACTTGTTCTTGTTCTATTATCTATACAACCTGCCAAATTTACATTTGTATATGCACTCAAGGAGAAATCAGTATCCCTAGGATACTAGATAGACCAAAGTCCGAGGTCCCTTCAAGTATCTAAATATCCTTTTCACTTCTTCAACATGAGATTCTCTGGGATCCTCTTGAAATATTTCCACAAGACAAACTAAATGCATGATATCCGGTCTAGTAGCAGTTAGGTATAACAATCCACCAATAATTGATCTATACTTTCTCTGATCTATTTTAGGAGATTCATCATTCTTCATCAACTTGCAACCTATAACCATAGGAGTACATACTAGTTTAGAATCCTCTATCCTTTGAATTTATTCAACATTTCCTTAACATACTTTGACTATGAAATGAAATACCTTTCTCTGATTGGCTGATTTGTAACCCAAGGAAGAAATTCATCTCTCCACGCATTGACATCTCAAACTCTTTCTACATCTCTTTTGAAAACCTCTTGCACATACCCTCATTTCCTCCAAATATTATATCATCAACATATACCACTACAATTAGGATTTGATCTCCTTCAACTTTGAATTATAGATTTCTATTTGGAGTGCCTATTTTGAATCCTTGCCACAATAAGTACTTATCCAACATTGCATACCAAGTTCTAGGAGCTTGTTTGAGTCCATACAATGCTTTCTTCAATCTATAGACCATATCAACATCATGTGATAGCTGAAAACCTTCTAGTTGTTCAATGTACGCCTATTCTTCCAAGTCATCATTCAAGAATATAGATTTCACGTCCATCTAATATACTTTGAAGTTTTTTTATAGTTCAAAAGCAAAAAACATCCTAATAGCCTCCATTCTTTCCATTGGAGAAAAATTTCTCTTCAAAATCCATTCCTTCCACTTGTGAGTAGCCCTTGCACACAAATCTTGCCTTATTTCTGAAAAATTTTCCATCCTCATTTAACTTGTTCCTAAAAACCCACTTAGTTTCTATCACATTCTTATTTGTTGGTTTTGGGACCAATTCCCAAGTCTGATTCTTCTCAATCTATTCCAATTATTCTTTCATACCCTTCATCCAATTCTCATCTTTGCATGCCTCAGTCAGGGTTTTAGGTTCTACCTTTGATAGTAAACAAAATTTTACCTATTCCTCTATCATAGTAGCTTTTCTTCTTATCAACACACCTTTCCTCTTATCTCCAATGATTTGATCTACAAAATAATTCTTCTACACATACTTAGGAGTTTTAGGGATCTTTTTCAAAGCTTCTTCCTCTTCAATTGTCATTTCTTTTTGGGTAAACCCACAAAACTAGTTTACAATTCCATTGAGGAAGGAAAAATGTATTTTTGAATGGAAAACACTTTAGGGGGTTCACTATTCGCTACAACCAAGGGTTCACTAGAACCCCCCTTTATTGGGTTTTATTTTTTAATTGCATTAAAGGGGGGTTTGAGTGAACCCCCTAGTTCTAGCAAACCCTGGTTTGCTAGAACCCCCCTTCTCCCCCTCTGGCACCAAAAATCTACATAATTTTGTCCTTCGAAGCTTGAGTTGAGGATGAAAATGGAGGAGACTTCACAGACCCAACTAGATTATGGTAGTCCTCGGAATGAGCTATCCATCAAATATAATTTTAATTTGTTTTGGTTTTATTATGTATTTAGTTTTTTAGTTTGATTAAACATGGTTTTTCATCGAAAATCAAGCTCTTTGTTCTACACATGTGGAAAAATAGTAAATTATCAAAATAAAATTCTAAAAAAATATGTGCAAGCTAGGAATTGATGTCCTTGATCGAGAAAAAAAAATGAATTTTGATACATACAAAAAAAGTTATGTTGTATATGGTCTACCTATGTCTTAATTTTAATTGGTTTGACTTCAAAACTTGATTAAGGAAAAAATATTCAATAAAACACTATGAAACCAAATGAAAGGGTTAGATATTGTAGTTACAAATCTAAATTTTAAAAAATTAGAATTTTATCCTTCATAGAAAAAAGGTTATGTTGTATATGGTGAGCATCACTCCTTAAAAATGGTGTTTACTGATAAAAACTAGTTTTCGAAGGAGATGGAAAAAGGAGTGCAATCTGATTCCAAAAAAATTGAAAAAAATATATTTAGAATCTACAGAAAAAATGTCACAAATCACTAGTTTGCATCATCTTCAAATTCCTCACAGTTTAGCCACTATAGGTATCTGAAAGTGAAGATTTAGTTAGAAAAAATCAATTCAGTGTCCAGTTTGGCCAAAAACTCTTTCTCTCTATCTCTTTCTTCTTCACTACAAAGTGGCTCATCAGATTCATATCTTTCTATCAACACTGATATTTGATGTGGTTTTTCATCCACTTTGACACTTGCACTCTCAACAATATTTACTTTAGCCCTTTTTTGTATCACCGATAGGCCTTAATTCTTGTAGAGTATCTGAGGAAGATTTCTTTCTCAGATCTTGCATTAAACTTTCCTAAGTTTTCTTCATCTTTTTTGATATAGCATTTTCTTCCAAAAAATCTGAAATATTTCACAATAGAATGTTTACCATACCATAGCTCATAGGGAGTCTTTGAACTATTCACTCTTGCTTGACCTCTATTAAGAATGTAGACTATTGTATGAATTGATTCTCTCCAATAGATATCTAGTAGATTTGCTTCCTTCATCATTGTCCTAGTAGCTTCTTGAATTTTCCTATTCTTTCTTTCCACAACTCCATTCCACCAAGGAGTCCTAGGGGTTGATAAATGCCTCTTAATCCCATGATCTTTACAAAAATTCTTAAAATCATTGGAAGTAAACTCACTACCTCTATTTGACCTTAAGCATTTTATTTTCACATCCATTTTATTCTAAACCATAGACTTAAATGCTTTAAAATTATCTAAGAGCTTTTGATTTTTCTTTGAGAAATGTCACCCAAGTCATTCTAGAATAATCATCAATCAATAACATGAAATAACTATTACCATGTGAGCTTCTTATTCTGGTAGGTCCACATAGGTTTGTATGCACCAACTCCAAAGGACCAGCAGTAGAGTATTCTTTAGTCTTGAACCTCTACTTTCTTTTCTTTCCAAACTGACATTCCTTACATATTGTATTGATAGGATTTATAATCTTTGGAAAATATCTCACAACATCAATAGAAATTATCTTCACTAGGCTATCAAAATTGATGTGACCCATCCTTCTATTCCATACCCAACTTTCATTGATTTAAAACATAAAGCACTTAACACCACCACACTTAAGCTGATAAACATTACATTATGTCCTTGTTCCAATAGCAACCAAAGTTCTAGATCTTCCTTTTCAGATTTCATAACCATCATCTTGAAAGAGAAGATTATATCCTCTGCTACAGGTATGTGCAGGATCATCATGGCAAAAATAGACCGTTAAGTGGCAAAAAACTCAGAAAAATCAAAGTTAGGTAACTTGACATAAAAATTTGAATAATTTATCTATATTATTTCAAAAAAATGTAAGAATAGAGTCTATAGAAAATTGAATGTAATTTCTAAACTACTAGATTTATTTATTTTTTTAAATCTATTTGGTGAAAATTTCAAATTTCAATGTAGTAGTACTTAAATTTTAGGGAAAAAATAAGAAGTAGGTGTTTGTCGACCACCTAACCACAATAAAATGATAATATTTTTTTATAAGATTTTAGATATAAGTAGAGGACTCATGTCCGATGTGATGCATATTTTTTTGTAATTTTCTTCCAACTAAATAATTAATTATGAATTTTGTATTACAACTTTTAAAAATATATAAACTTGTATGTCGACAACCTTAACTTGGTCAAAACTTCATGAAATTTATTTTCTTTTTTAATCCTATAGTATGCAAAGCATAGAATGTGACACATCTTTGGATTCAAAAATGTGATACCATTTGAAAGTTATAGATATTTTTCAATCAACCTATCAATTAGGACTTTAGTCATAATTCAAATGGAAAATGAATAATAATTATTTATTAAATTCAAAGTGAGGCATAATTTATATTGGTGGAAAGTTGAGAATCTTCTTTAAAAACCCTTTTCATTTCATCGATTTTGGGTAAAAAAAAGTTCATCAACCACATGGTCCATCATATCACTTACATATCGCCACTTTTTGGCCCATCATGATCTTGCACATACCCCTACACATTTTTCATACACTTAGAAGATTATGTCAGTGACCCTTGACATAAAGAACATCATCTATTTTATGCTTACCATCAAAACTAATTGAACCTTTTCCACAAATCTTAGCAGATGTATCATCGCCAAACTTAACAAGACCAACATCATATTTTTGAAGTTTAACAAACTTAATCTTATCACCTGTCATATGATTTGAGCATCCATTGTCAACTATCCAGTAATTCATCTCCTTTCTTGAATGAAAGGTAGTCACCATAGTTCCTTCAACCTTGCAACCTATTTTTGAAGAAAATTTCTTTACACATCTTTTAGAATTAGTAAAATTAGTTACAACATTTAAATCCATGAACAAGAATTCAACACTATCTTCATTAGGATAGTCTGATTGTTCATCATCAGATACACCATTGTCTTTTTCAACATAATAGCTCTTCTTGATATATTTACCTTTATGATCCTTATGTTTGTCATTTAAAACTTTGATTGGACATTTAGAAGCATAGTGACCAATCTTTCCACAATTGAACCATTTAAAGGGTAACTTACCTCTGTATTTTCCAGTGCCCTTTTTCAATCTCCTTACAAAATTTGTTGAACCACCTCATCAAGATCATCTAGATCTGATTCATCATCCTTCTCTACTTTGCAGACTTTAAAGGTAGTTTCTTTACTTGTAAAATCTTTACCAAAATCTCTATGTTCAAAAGAAATTAAAGCACCAAACATATGATCTCTAGAATAATTATCCAAATTTTGAGCTCTCTCAATAGCAGAAACTTTAGAATTATAAGATTTAGGAAGAGTTCTTAATAATTTTTTCACAACTTTGATTTTTATAGCTTTCCACCAAAACCATTAATGATATTAACAACTTCATCAACTCTAAGAATGTAGGAAACAATATCTTCATCTTTAGAAATCCTTGGGGTTTCAAATTTTTCTTTGTAGTTCTACATATTTTCTTGTTTGACCTTTTCATCTCCTTCATAAAGGCTCTGCAACTTTGTCTACACATCTTTAGCAGACTTTGGACTTATCACCTTTCCAATTTCATAATTAGAAAGACCATGCTCAATATAGCATTTCTTGCTTTGACATTATTCTCATAATCATTGATCTCATCATCACTTTTGAAAACATTACCAGGCAAGGTATATCATTTTTTAACTAATTGCTAGACTCCAAATCCAGGAAAAACTAGAAAGGGTTCCATCCTATCTTTCTAGTAGGCATAATTTTTTCCATTGAAAATAGAAGCTTTGACACCCTTCGTGTGCACCATCTAGATCTACCTCAAGAAATTAAGCTTCTTCTAAGGAACCATAGCTTTGATACCGATTGTTAGATGCACATGACATCTGTGAGCGAAGATGATTCAGCTATACATTAAAACATTTAATTCCTCATTAAATTTCAAACCCTTATCAACCTTTAAACCATCATTAAGCATTAGAAGAATGTAAACATATGAAACAGTAATGCAAACACAACCAAACACATAAGAACACGAGATTTACATGGAAAACCTAAGAAGGGAAAAACCATAGTGAGGATTAGCTTGCATATATATGAATAGCTACATTGAATAAAATTAGGCTCACTGCCAAAGGATCACTACCCAGGAAAAGAAGAAAGGCTCACTGCCAAAAAGACTCACTGTAAAAAAGAAAGAAGAATAGAAGAAGACTGTTACAAAGAGATTCACTATCTCAAGGAAAAAGAATAAATCCACCACTACAACTTTATGCCATCCATAACCTTTGGATCACTACCTCTAGTAACTTCAAGCACACATAAATGTAGACATCTTCTACTCACTGCATCCAAAAGTCATAAGAGTTTAAGCTCACACTCAGATCACCACACTTGATAACATTCACATCTTTTACACCTTACACACTTGCCACATAATCCACACAAACTTCACCTTGCATTTATACCATCCATGACCTAAACAATCTCAATTAGGCTGATCTTAATGAAACATATGCACCTCAAATGTGCAACACCAAATAGGTCAGCGGCCACACCAAGGGTTTTAACTAGGACTGAAATCTACACTGACATGCTTTTCTACACTTCCACAAATAACAAACAACCTCTACAATTAGTGCTAGCACATTAGGTTAGCCAAGCCTACACTAATGCTAATGTAAGTGACCATATACATGCCTCTCCAAGTCTAGAAACACCTCATAGACCACATAGAAACTCTCCACAACATCCAAGAATATTTTGCATCATCAAAATATTCAACACCACTAATGCAACCACCTGAAACTGAAAAATACTTTCATTCTATACCACCAAACACATTGGCATAGACATACACCTTACTAACCAACCTTGTGGAACACTTCGACACCAAAAAACTTAAGGGAAGTAAGTTATAGAAAATATAATAATGTTCTAAAATCCACAAGACAAGAAGCCTCAATAGAGAGAAATACAAAGCAATCTCATTTCTCCTAGAAAACCTTCTTCACACACACACACTTCCAACCATATATTCTATTGTAGCATGATACACAACCTGAAACTTTAGATATAATACCTATAAACATCTTTAATCATCATGTACAAACCGTATAGGCATATCTTCAACCATGAACAAATTAAGAGGACAACATTGAACATACCTTTGTCACACTATACACTCTTTTATTCAAAATTTCTCAAAAGCACCTAGAAACCAAGTGAACCAACTGCATTAGCAACACTACAAACACCTCTTCAACACATCAACAACATCTGCAAAACTTCTCATCATGAATACACTAGAGGTTGACATCAATATGACATCAAACCACAACATATCCACACTACCAGCAATCTCCCCAACTATGACAACACCAACAACCTTCCAAAATTGTGTTGACATCAATAACAAGACCAACAAGCTTCCAACAATCTTCCCTTTTCCATTGATGGCAACACCAAATCTCTAAAAAATTATCAATAGAAAAGAAACCAACAACTCTGCAACAAGCAACACTCCCCCTGACTAGGGCATCTCTAACTCTTCACACTCTCCTTTTACCTCTACTTCACATCATAGAATTCTTCTCCCCCTACATGAGGAGTACATTATTCTCACATTCTCCCCCTTTGTTCCTTTTTTTTTTCAGATCATACTCTCCTTCACTATGGCTTTTCAGCCAACTCTTTCCACCTTTGACATCAATGGAAAATGGAAATAAACTTAACCAACTCTCTCCCTTGCATACTTTACATTTTTCATTACTCTTTCTCTTTTTTCATTTTTGCTTTCTCAAAGGAATAATGCCTGCATAGGACATTTTTTCCTTTTCTTCTCTCCCCCTTTGACATGTACAACATTACTTTGACACCACTTGGAATACCAGCAAGCAACTACTCTCTTTCCACTACTCTCCTTCATACATTCTGCACTACTTACTCTTTACTTCTCCTTCTACTGCTTTATCTTTTCTACATAATCCCCTTAGGGACATAAGATATGATCCACCTGATTGCACCAATCGAAAACACTACTACCTAATCCCCTCCCCTTGAGAGGGACCCTTAAACATTAGTCTAGGATCAAGAATGTATCTTGAAATGCTTCCCAGATAGATGCACACACTTATGCATCTAGTTAAAAGGGGGGAAATAACCCCTAACTTTTTCCAAAGATACTCAAAAGTATCTTTTGGAAGAGACTATGAAAATATTTGCAACTTGATCTTTTATAGGCACATACTCTAGCTTCATGTTATTCTTTGCAACCTTCTCTTTTAGAAAGTGATACTAAATAGAGATATTTTTTTTGTTCTTGAATGCATTACTGGGTTTTTTGAGATAATTATAGGACTTATATTAGATCACACAAAATAGAAATAGGTTCATCATATGAAACTCAAATATCCTTCAATGTTTGCTTCATCCACAACACTTGTGTACAACATGATGTTGCTACAATATACTCTACTATTATAGTAGATAATGACACTAAATCATGCTTCTTACTCAACCATGAAACCAATTTGCTTCCAAGAAAGAAAGCACCACCACTTGTACTTCTTTTTTCATATATTTAACCTGCCTAATTTTCATTTATATATGCACTCAAGGAGAAATCAGTATCCCTAGGATACCATAGGCCAAAGTCTAGAGTTCCCTTCAAATATCTAAATATCCTTTTCACTTCTATAACATGAGATTCATTGGGATCCTCTTGAAATATTGTCACAAGACAAATTGGATGCATTCAATATCCAGTCTAGTAGTAGTTAGGTATAACATCCCACCAATCATTGATCTATACTTGCTCTGATTTGTCTTAGGAGATTCATCATTCTTTCTCAACTTGCAACCAGTAACCATAGGACTACATACCAACTTCGAATCCTCCATCCCAAATTTCTTTAACATTTCTTTAACATTTCCTTAACATACTTTGATTATGAAATGAAAATACATTTCTCTAATTGATGGATTTGTAACCCAAGGAATAAATTCATCTCACCACACATTGAAATCTCAAACTCTTTTTGCATCTCTTCTGCAAACCTGTTGCGCATACCTTCATTCCCTTCAAAGATTATGCCATCAACATATACCACCACACTATCTCCTTCAACTTTGAAGTATAGATTGCTATCTGCAGTACCTTTTCTGAATCCTTGCTGCAACAAGTACTTATCCAACCTTGCATACCAAGGTCCTTTTTATGTAAGAATTTTCAAAAATAAAATTATATAATTATATAAATCTCTTTTTTGTTAAATTTCTTCTCCAAATATGTATTCTACATAAATAAACTATTATAATAAGAAAGAAAAAATATTAATCAAAATAAATATGAAAAAAAATATTTAAATCATAATAAGAAATGTTATAACATTCTATAATTTTTTAAAAAATCATAATTTAAAAATTTTATTTTTTATTTATGATATTTTTAATAAATTTTTTATGTATTCTTACATAATTAATATAAATATTTATGAAGTAAGTTTGTTATCAATACTGATTAAAAAAAACCAAATATAATGTAAATGTTTAATTGATATTTATAAAAAAAATCAAACTCAAATACAAATATATCAATTTTATTAAAAAAAAAAACACTTAAATCATATCATCCACTAAAAGTTAAATTTAAACATCATAATGATTATATTACACTTATTTACTTAGAAAATACAATATTTTAAAATTAAAATATTATGAAATAATAAGATAAAATATTGTGAGAAGCTCTATAAAACAATTTCCAAAGGATTATAATTATGACAATAGGTGGCCTTAGCACAATAGCCTAGAAAATCAATGGCTTCAAATTTTCACAGGAATTAATCAATCATACAATGTAATATTGTCAAACATGGTGGATCTCACATTCAAAGGTAAAGTAGGGAAAAAATTTATTTATGAATGTGGATGATCATAATTATCAAACAAATTGTGATAGAAATTTTATCCAAAATTAGATTAGATTGAGAGGTGTAGGGTATGTGCAGGATCATCATGAAAAAAACAAACCCTTTAGTGGTGATGAAAATTTAGAAAAAATCAGAGCTAGGCAACTTGACATAAAAATTTGAATAAGTTATCTATATTATTTCAAAAATATGTAAGAGTAGAATCTGTATCATATTGAATGTAGTTTCTAAACTACTATGTTTTTTTTTTTTTTTAAATCTATTTGGTGAAAATTTGAAATTTCAATGCAGTAGCACTTAAATTTTAGGGGAAAAAATAAGTAGGTCTTTGTTTGACCACCCTAACCACCATTATCTCAATTGACTACAAAATACGATGAAAATTTCTGACGAAAGATGTATTATTTGATGTATTGTCGGGATTTGATGCGTAATTTTCAATTTTTTAAAATTTTATCCCTGACGTTCGTCAAAATTTTGATGAACCTGGGTTTCGTTGAAATTTCAATGAACAGTCTAATCAGAATTTTGATGAACATGCAAAATCATAAAAGAAATCAATTTGTGGTCAACATAAATAAAAGTGAGTTTGCATATTTATTACGACAATGTTTTGCTATACTTGCAAATTTTCTCTACTTGCGATAGTTTGTGGTGAACTAACGACAATTTTTTTGGGAAAAATCAAAAAAAATTCAAGATATCACCATGAGGTTGAGGGTAGTCATTGTCTTTTTCCATAATTCATTTGTGAAGTCAAATTTGTACTTCCAGGTTTGAAAATCATATTTTAAAGCAATATCTCATCAGATTTCATTTTTAGACTTGTGCATTTTGAGAATTTCATTTCTAGATTTTGTTGTGCAAGTTCAATATTCTGATTTTAGGAGTCTAACGGTTGGAAATCATAGTAAAATTAAAATTTAATAATTTCTGGAATTACCATTTTAAAGTGTTTTTTGGGGTCATTAATTTCAAGATATTTTCTCTTTTGTAGGGGCGGTTGCATGTAGAATTTTTTAGGTGTAAAATATCAGAATTATTAGATTTTGTTACCTATCTATGATTAAAAATTATTGGAGTGTGAGTTTGATATTTTTTGAAGATCTAAATATTCAAGCTTGGTAAAGAAAAATCATGTCAGATAATATTAGTCCAGAACAAAATAAGAGACAATTGCTAGAATGTGGGCTAGATTGAAAAGAAAGGGTGATGGGTAATGATATTATCCTTGCAATAATTGCAAGGGCTTAAAGACAAGAAGACTTTTAATCAAAACAACTGAGAAACATTGTAGGTAGCATGGTCACATTAAAGGGGGTATGATCGTCGTCCATTTGTAAGTTTTTCATTATATGTGTTTATATTGATTGAATTTGTAAATGTTTATATCATTTTAACATTTTTTATATATATAAAAAATCACTTGATCATGATCATGGTTTATTTGTGTCTATCATTATTATAAAGGTGGGGCACCCTAGGGCACATGATATGGATTATCACAGCCTGAAGAATGTGGTTTTTCAAGCAGAGGAACATGGAGCTGTGAATATCAAAGATGAAGTTAATGATCCTATGGAAGAAGATGATCATGCACCAGAAAACACAATTGAAGATGATGGTACAAATACATTGATCCATGACACATTTAGTAGCACAGCTGATCATAATGATGGAGATGACTTTGATAATTTTCATGATTTAGCTGTACTTGAGAAGGCATACGAGCCCCTTTATGAAGACTCCCAAACAACTCTTCTCTCTGTTGTATTGTGGTTGGTGAACTTGAAGGTTATGAATGGTTTATCCAACATAGCAATCTCAAAGATGTTAAGGTATGTCATATATATGTCATCTTTTTTCATCTATTTTAATTGTTGTTAGTTCATCACTAGTAAATAAAGGATGAAATATGTACCATTAATATTCTTTATATTAACAAAAAAAAATTGTTGTAGATTAATTGGTGAATTTTTGTTACCACCATCAAATATTTTACCTCACTCATACCAAGATTTATCTAGCAGTATGAAAGATATTTTAATGGAGTATCAAGCAATATATGCATGTCCCAATGATCATATTATATATCATAAACAACATAAATTTGAAACAAAATGCCCAGAATGTCATATCAATAGATATTGAACAGATCAACTAACAAAAAATGTGCCTCGCAAGGTTCTTCATTATATTCCCATTATTCCACATATGCAATGATTATTTAGGTGTGAAAGCTTAGCGCAATTTATGGATTACCATGCACAGAATAGAAGTGGAGATGGAATTATTCGAATGCTTGCGGATGGTTCTGCATTTAGGGACATGGAGGAAAAATGGCAAGACTTTAAAGAAGAACCTCATAATCTCAGGATTTCATTGGCAACAGACGGTGTCAATCCATTTGGAGAGCTGAGATCTATTTACTTGGTGTGGCCTATTTTTGTTATCAAAAATAAGATTCTTCCATGGATGTCAATAAATAGGGAGCACATAATGTTGTCAACGATTGTTCCAAGTATTTATTTACATCAATTTTATTTAACGTAGTAGCATCTCATTTGTCTTATTTGTCGCATAATGACTTATATTTTTTTCATTTAATAGTCATGTATATTAATTTATATATATTGCAGTAAAATGGTTATAATAGTTATGTAATGTTTATGTTCATTCAACTAGGTAAGTACCAAGTTAAAGATATGAATATATATATCAAGCCTTTTATCGAGAGTTACTAAAGTTATGGAATGGCATCACTATGTATGACATCTCTAGATCAATAGGACAAAGAAAATTTCAATTCCATGCAATGCTTGTATGGACAATTCATGATGCCCCAGGGCTAACACATTTTTGTGGTATGTTATAACGTTTGACTGCACTTTAATAATATTTAATTTTATGAAGTAGATCTATCATGCATGTTTTTTAAATAATCTATTCATTATATATAATTATAAAAATTGACATATTTAATCCAATTATATATGATCTTCCAAGTCTTCAAACAAAGGGAAAATTTGCATGTCCAATTTGTGGTCCAAAGATGAAATCTCATCATTCAACAAGTTTAGGAAAGCAGGTGTTTGATGAGTATAGGAACTTCCTCCACAAAAATCATAAGTATCAAACTACTCAAAACATATTTTCAATGGGAAAGAAGAGACTACATCAAAACCACGAAGAATGAAACCTTGCCTGTGGAAGTTGGAATTTAATAGAATTAATCATCAAGGTTATACATCGGATCAAATTGTTTATCTATCCTATATAACCTATTTGGAATTTATATTTTTATATTGTGTTGTGTTTACTCATGCTGTAATTGACAATGATTGTCGTCGTTAATTTGTTTAACTTATATGGTTCATGAAGTTCGTAAAGGCATTAATGGCCAGCTTCCACAAGGATTGAAAATTTATCCCAAACAATTTGGTAGGTTTCCCTACTATGAGCAACTAAAAATTGTGCATTTGTTTGATACAATTCATATCGGAAAGAATATAACAGAAAGGTTATGGAAAATATTGGATGCAGGCATGACAAAGAAAAAATTGTCAAAATTTGCAGTGACATTCAGGAAGTCAATCATGCAATGAAAAATTTCATTCAATTGAATAGCGATGGAGACCAAATTAATATAAGTTCCCTTCCTTGGTAAATGAAGCAGCAAAGCAATGCTATGAAAGAAGTCATACAAAAAATTCAATTTCCCATAGGATTTTCTGCAAACATAAACAATATCATAACAAAGAAAGGTGAATTTGGGTCAAGGATGAAAACACATGATTGGCATACCTTCATTAAAGTAATTATTTTGGTATATTATATACACTTGTATACTACATGTACTTTTCAGTGTATTATGTTTACTACATTTGGAAAAATAATGAAAAGATCATTTTATAATTGTTGCAGTACATTCTACCTCTATCTCTACTAGACAACTTCAACAACAATGTCAAGAAAGTTATATATGATCTTGGAAAATACATGAGGTAAGTAGTGATATTTGTTCAATTCATTCTATAGATCTTATAATTGCCATTTGTTTTACTTGTTATGTAATATATTGTATATTTTTGTTAAATCTTGTTAATATATTTGTGCCTTGAATCACTTGTAAATGGTTGTCATCTAAAGAAATCCATAAAGAAGATATAAATTATTGGAAGAGAAAAATTCCTCGTCTAATATGTGAAATGCAAAAATGTCTACCCTCTAAATTTTTCAATGCACAAGAACACTACCTCATACACTAAGTTGAGGAGATTGAATTGTGTGGACCTGTACACACAAGGTCAATGTGGATGGTTGAGAGGCACTTAAAATTTTTGAAGTCTTTGGTTAGAGAAAGAGCACATCCTAAGGGTTCTATGGTGGAGGGATATATGGTATACCAAACCATGGTGTACATTAGTGAATATATTCCTAAGCTTGCAGCAAAGATCCATGTAGATCGCATTTGGGATCCCAACTCCATTAATTAATTCAAAGGGGGGTACCTAATGGGGAAAGGTAGATTGAGGAAAGTGAGAGGTAATTATAAGACGGTCATGGAGATTAATTATAATACATTTTACATATGGTTTTTATGTATATTGTACTTATTTAATTATTAATCTCCAATATACATCAATTATAAATTAAGGTCGTATACTGTGGTAATTAACTAATTATATGTCATTTGTGAATTTCATTTTTTTTTTATACAGTTGGTCGAGAGTGGAATGCACTACATTTGTGTGTCGCAAACAATCTTGATTGGATGACAGTATGGATTGAGTGATGTCAACAATCTAGTTATGCATTAACATGGGAAGGTGTGGCTTCATTGGTTAAATAAGCTCATTGTAATGGAGATTCCAATGTTACACAAAGGGAAATTGATTTAGCATATGGTTTAAGAGATAAATACCTAGGTACGTATAAATATATTAATCACCCATATTATTTAATTATTTTCAATTATATTGATGTATATATGATGCAAGGGATCTAACAACAACACCAACAACATCATTTCATGAGGGTAAATCAAACCCAATCAGAATCAAGAGAAGATCAAATTCTTAATTCACTTTCTTTTTCCTTAAAACTCATACAACTTCTTTTGATTCTTCAATTCTACAAAACTTCAAGGCAACAAGTTAACACTCTAATTTCAACAAACCATATGTCATTATCAGTATTCCAATTGACTCATTTAAAGAAAAAAACATATTAGAAATCTTTGACTCAATCAATCAGATTCACATCATTCTCAACCACCATATCAACATCTATACATTCTCTCAGCCTTTCATAAGGCAACACATTATGCTCACTTGCTATACAACTAATTATCATGTATACACCGTATCCTCAAGGCAACAAAACACTTATTCTAAATTAGATTCCAAAATGTCAATAACCAAACTACAATCATTGAAAACAGTCTAAACTTCTCAAATAGCACCAATTCATTTTCTTTACAAGGAAAACTAACAAAGACCAATCCCTCTTGCTATCAACTAATTAATCAGTCCTTCAAGACACAAGATTCATCATTTTTTGAGAGAAATCAAATCTATACATTAGTGTATAAATATCAGATCTGTCTACTCTGTAAAGATACCAAGACACACAATAGAATCATCATTCTCAAAATAATATGCACTGCCTTTACAACCTTATTCAAGCATAAATTCTACTATAACTCCATCAAAATGACAAGGTTCAAGTATTTAAGGTCACTCACTTCCCTATACACACAGATTTCCACTATCCATGAAATCTAAACATTAATTAGCAATAGACCTCCATACCCTAGATCAAGTGAACCACTCACACTAGGTTCAAAACCAAGATCCGAAGGCACATTTAGAGACCTCTTAATGCCCATATCATCATATCAAAAACTCAAAATGATTTATATACTCGTGAAACTAACATATTTCAAACTATACGCCCAAGAAAGGCTACTAGAATAGGGCTATTTTAAAAAGAATCCATCTTTTTTCCAACTCCAAATGGTTAGAAAACCTCAAACAGTCAACCAAATTTATCCACTTTCAAAGATTGAAAGACCCATTTAGAAAGTGTATTAACAAACCCTTAATTTTAGGCTAGAAACACCCAAAACAGTGAGGGTTTTGTGATTATCCCTCTTAATAACTAGCTTTTCTAACTTCTCATTGGTTCAAAATTCCTCTTATCTCCTAATATGCTTGATTTATGCCTTTTTTTTTACATAATATTGCATTATTTTCATTCTTTTGCATTTTCACCTCCTAGTGACTCCTTTTATGATTTGATTACATTCGATTAGCCTTTTCATAGAGTTGACACACAAATTTAGACTTGAACATGTAAATTTAACATATTATCCTTTTGAAGGCATTTACAAGATCTAGGTGCTCCTATACCAATATATATGTTGAGATTTTTTTCTTTGCATACATTCGGCCAAGAATAAATATGTTTATCAACTAACAATATTACAATAATTTTTACATGTTTGACATATTGCAAGTGAAACACCACAAGGCTATGTGGTGCAATGATCATAAATTTTAAACCAAAAATTTGGATGACGCGAAGAAAACTTATGATTCTAGTATAACTGTAGTCTTTCAGGTGACTAATGTTTCATCTAGAAGCGACATACATCTAGAAGTCTCAAAAAATTGATACTATGGGATTTTGGATGATATACTTGAGTGTTACTTTAAGTCCTTCAAATTAGTCATGTTCATTGTCCTATGGTACAAGCTACAATTGAATGAAAATGATCCTAAGAGAACTTTTATTGAACATGATAATGGATTTACCATGGTTAATACAAGGTCGATCGAGCGAGCTAGAAATGAGCCCTATGTTCTTCCAAGCCAATGTGTGTAGGTATTTTACTCAGAGGTTCTAGGTAAATTGGGTTGGTCATTTGTTGTTAGACATGATCCAAGAGGAAGGTCGATAAATTATAATGTGGTGGAAGAAGAAGATACTAAAGAACTAGAAGATGATGTAGATGATGATCAGGATCAATAGTTAGTTGATGATGTGCCTGATGAAGATGTTAAAGAGGAGGAACTAGATCATGATGATGTAGGAGTTAATGGTCATGAAAATGATATCTGTGTGGATGATGACTTTATCAAAACTAATATCAATGATGATGATGATATGACCAATCCTTACAATGTCGAATTTGGATGGGATGATACAAACAAAGAATTGGCTGAAGAAGAAGATCAATGACATTGAAATGTATGAGTTATGCGATTATATTATCTATTTGATATTAATTTCTTGATAGAATTATATTTGAATTATGTGGCTACATAATTGATTCATGATGTTTTTAATTTTTATGCCATTACATAATTAATTTAATGATGTACTTTTTAATGCTTCAAAGGTCAAAAAATTAAAATATTTCAATAGTGATGTTAGCAACCTTGAAATTAGTGTGTTTTATGTTTCATGTGATCATAAAAGATTAAAATGTTAGTTGTAGAGGTGGTTGTTCAGTGGTTGAGGTGTAAAGGTCTTTAATAGGCATAAAGTGATCATTGTAATGGTTGTTGATGGATGAGGATTTAAAATACAAGCTCTTGACATTCAAAAATCAGTGTTTTTCTTCAAAAATTTTGTATTTTTCCTATTTTGTAGCACTATACGGTCATATATGTAAGGCCCCACCTTGTGCGCAACCCATAAAACCCTAATTTTTAAGGTGCGATATATTAATTAACAATA
The DNA here is from genome assembly GCA_007258455.2 of Sequoia sempervirens. Classification (NCBI taxonomy): domain Eukaryota; kingdom Viridiplantae; phylum Streptophyta; class Pinopsida; order Cupressales; family Cupressaceae; genus Sequoia; species Sequoia sempervirens. Next base: position 330,766,188 of record VDFB02000008.1, read on the forward strand.
GCTAGTATGAAATTGATAAATGTTGCAACTATGATTGGCATGTTGGGATATCATGGACTATAAAGGTAAACCCTACGAAAATTATTCCCCTTTATCTATACACCAAGGCATGGATATGTTCAAGTAGCAAAGAATTGCAATAATGTATCAATGGATACAAGGCTTAAACCTATGTGCAACAGTTGTTACATTTAACTCTTCTTGTTTAATCTTGTTACCATAGTTAAATAAGTTAAATGAATAGATTGTGTAATCTTATTTCAATAGATATTTTGTGACTTAAGTTATCCAAGGTCGTCTATGATGCATGCAAATGGATTCATGGTGGATTGCTGGTGAACTACATGGTGAAATCGAAACAATAGGAAGTAGAAATGAATTAAATATTTATGAATCAAAGAATTGGATAAAATTGGGTACATTAGTAAAATGTGATAAATTTAAATTATTATTTTTTAATGTATTAACCCAAATATAGAGTTAATTGAAAAGTGTAGCTTCTATCATTCTTGTATACTGTTGATTAAAAGTGTAGAATGGTAAATGATGAAGGTAAGTTGGATCCCGATGCTTAAATTTTGAATTATTACTCTTAAGCTATTATGCTTTGTATAAATTCAAATAATTATTTCAAGGGGGGAGATTTGTAACTTTTCTAATAAGTGGCAAGGAATTTGCATTTGATTTCTTTTAGATCAGGTAATGATGATCATAACATTGTCAATCTAATATGTCGAGGTATGTAAATTTTACCACCATAAATTTGTGAATTAATTATGAATACATCACTTTGGTTAATTATTTGGTGAATTAATGATGAAAACATCACTTTCATTAATTATTCCTTTTGGGGCACTGATATTGGAAAACTGTGTAGGTGTGTAATTGGCCAATGGACAAAATGGGAGGATCACCAAAACCCTTACAAGCCTAGTTAAAACATGTGCAAAGGGAAAATGTATTGTTTTATGTCATGTTATTTATTTATTTTTAATTCCCAACAAAAGGAAATGCTAGGGTTAGGGTTTTGGAAGGGAGAGATTAAAAGGTTGCTTGGGGCTTTGTTTTGGGAGGGAAAATGTTTTTGTTCCAAAAAAGAGGCACAGAGAGGGAGCTGGAATGGAGAAAGAATGCTGAAAATCTCCATCTCATGCTTGGCCCAATTGCTAGGAGGTAGGTACCTTCTACACCTTCCCTATGTATGCTGGAAGATTTGTGTGTGAAATGGGTGGTAGTCCTTAGTAAGGGGTGAAATTTCTGTTGTTCGTGTGTTATATTGTGATGCCTGAGTGGTGTATGAGAACCTCCAAGGTATGCTTGCACTCCAACTAGAAGACCTTTCTCTCTTTCTTCACTCATGAACCTGATGGCTACAAGGTTCCAAACTGACTTAGATCATTAACTAAGCCTCCTTTAACTCTATCAAAAGAGTTACTATCCTGGTGCTTACCTTAGAGGCTTCAACACTCTTTAAAATTGCTATCTCCTTCACAACTACTACTTGATATTTCAGTCTTTCACCCTACACCTAGAAGAGTCTAGATGCCAACCTCATTGCCTGACTTGAACGCTTTGCAGGGGCTTTGAAAATACTGTCCTCATGCTCCTTGCATCCATGAAGCTCCATCTTGCTTGTTGTGTAGCCATCAAACTACCCGAGTTCTCAATTTTTCACTTCCCAAACTCCTAACCGGGTCATGAAGCCCACCTAGGGTTTTGAGTCAAAACTCATTGCTTGGCCCTTTTAGTTTCCTACCACCAAATTTATATAATATGTTGGATTCACTCCCATATTTCACAAAACTCAGGAATATCCCTTGGTCAGGGTTTATGGGAGAGCCATTTGAAGTTACACTACTCAAAATAGAAATATAACTCACTACTATATAATCTTTGGAAAAGAAACAACTCAATCCCAAAACACCTTGAATACTAGGAGGATCTCACTTAAAGCTATCTAATAACCACAAACAATGAGTAATCTATATTCACAATGCCCTATTTAATCACTGTTCCCCAAGAACTCACGGATGACACAGGGAAACACAAGAGCTCTGCCAAAACAGGAATAAAATCCCCTTTATTAACCTGATCTATGGATGTAAGACACTAACACCATCGAGGTAAATCTCCTATACAACTAAAATACCTAAACTACACTGTCAAAACAAATACAACGCTGTTTCAATGTACATAACACCTATACTAACTCTGTTTGCAAAACACATGGTGATTTCAGTGAAACCCCCTATATCTCCAAACGTTGAGCTTGAAACAGTAAATACACACCAAGAAGCTTAAATACCAAATGGAAACTACTCTATACTACCTTATAACTACAAACACTGTATTAAATCAACATATTCAGCGCCTTCAAGTTCGTTGTTTTTCAATGTTCACGGGTAAATACAGGAAATACAGATTTTACCTATTGTTGGCAATCAAAAACTTATCTACAATGCATGGAATCTTCTTCAATGAAATATCTACAGGATTTAAATACTAAAACAAGCTAAGTGAACTCTGTTTCAACGCCCAAAACTATGCATTAACACATAAAAAATCAAAGTTCTGAAAACACACGGAGTTTTCAGAGAACACAGAAAAATGCATAAAACTGCCAACTGTCTTCTATTCACCGAAAATCCTCTATTACAAAACATGCTAACTACTTCTTCTACGAGCCTTTTTTTTATTTGGAATGCCATTACCACTATTCAAGGGCAGTGGCTCGTGGTTTTCCCTGATTTCAAGGGATTTTTAAAGACAAGTAAAGTGCATACAAATAACCAAATTCGCCATGCAAGGTTGCAACTCCACCATTATCCTTGATTTTAGGATCATTATCTTCTTGATCTCGAGCCAACAGCATTTTAATTGTCCCATAGCATCCTCCAACCATGAGGATGAAGTGGTTAAACATTTAAGGTTCATCCAAACTGTCCAAAGCTCATTAAAGCCAAAATTTAAAAACATGACTAACCTAGAATAACATTTACTCTAATGATTAATTAAGCACACCTACTCCGGACCTTCTAAGGTCCAAACCACACAAAGAAATCATGATTTGGCCAAGATCAGGTACAAGCCAAAATTGTGCAAGCCAAAATGGAGGTCAGCCTAGGTGCTCCTACACCTCTGAGCTATCATTTTAATCAAAATTCTGAGATTGTAGTGCGGAACCCTTTTCCTGAAACTGGATACATTCATGTCTGTTTTTAAGAGCATGTGTGGGTGAGAAATCTTGGTTATGTTTTTCCTTGTATGTTGGTCCTTGTTATTTGGGGTTTTATTTCTTTTCCTTGTATGTTGGTCCTTGTTATTTGGGGTTTCTGGTGATCCTCTCAGCTCGGGGGTATGGTGAGAGTTAATTGCTTGACGACCCATTACGGAAGGGTGGAGAGCTTTTGCCCCATTGGCCATGAATTGCAGGTCTTGCGGGTCTTCAAGTTGCTGCTGGGAACTCTACTCGAATGCTACCTCCAAGCCTTGTTTGAAATTCTTTTCTTTCTTTTTTTTGTGTACTCAACCTGGGGTTTTGTTTGGTGGTTGTAGAAAAAGAAAAGCACAGCCTTCACCCATAATTTGATAATATGACTGTGATTTACAGAATGCAGATTTTCAAAGTGCCTAGCTAAAGGTGAAATATATGTATATCTGTGTACAATTTCTAGAGTTAATATAACTTTCTATGCACAAAATGGAGAGGCTGCATATGTGGTTGGAAACTTGGCTTGATATGAAGGAATTGACCTATCAATAAATCTCATAGTATTTGGAATTGACATATCAATAAATCTCACTGTAAAGTTTAAGAAGTATATAAATACTATTGGTATTATGAAGAAACATTAAAAAAAAAAAAAAATTATAACTTGTTAGCCAAAAGAAGAATCGTATATGGAAGGAAATCTAAGATCTGGAAAGTATAAGTAATTCAAAACTATTTAAATTTAGTTGTCTAATGACCTTGTTCCTTAAACTGGGTTGAGGAATTTTGCATTTTTGTTTACTTAAACTATGTTGAGGAATTTTGTGCACCCCTGATACCTTCTGTATAACATTTTTACCCCATTCGTGACTCACGTCTTCTAGAAAACAAACACTAAAATGAACGTGTTCCTATAAGGAAATGGATCTTGATTAAAACATAGAGAAAACTGCAAAATGTTTAATTAATTAAGATTACAAGGAAAAGAGAGAAAAGTCTATGAATGAATAAATAAGGTGGGTGAAATTTCTGAGCTGCAGGCTTCTAAAAGGGGGCATTGGAGTGGAACATTTTTTTTATTCTACCCCAGCTGTATTTGCAGATCTCTCGTCTCGAATGTGATCTTGGGGGGAGGGGGCGGCCATGAGATCCTTGTGTGGTCTCCTCTAAAATGCCAACCGTGGTTTCAGGCAGAAAATTAACCTGCAAGACAAAAAGAGAAGAAAAAAAAAACAATAGTAATTAGAGAGAAAAGCAGCATAGAGAAAATGAAATGAACAAATTACAAAAGTAAAAATATTCCCAGATTTTGAGACACTCGCCCAACGCGTGGAGGGGAATGTAGCGCAGGAAAATGGGCGGCAAAGCCTTGCTATGACACCACATTCTTGCCCCAGACGTGCCCTAAAATATCTGAAAAGAAAATGTATCGACGGCTATTGTGTGTCCGTATCAATGCAAGATGATTAAATAAATCTCAACCGTTCATCATTTTTTCCCTTGTTTTGTTCCAGCTGTTTTCTGCCGTTGTTTTTGTTGTTCCCCTATCCTCCAAACTCTTCGCTGCTGGTATTGACCATTCCCGTCTCCACTCTGACGAGCTGCAGCCACAAAATAGGGTTTCGGCGAGGGTAATTGAGAATGTTTATTAACATGAAAATTACGGCCAAGTTCCTTAGAATCGGCACATTTAGGTTTAACATTACACCATCCTTTATAAAATGAAAAAAAAAGAAGAGCTAAATTACTCTCCATGTTTAATGCCCACGTCATAAAGAATTTGGGCATGGTAATGATTTTTTTGTTAACATACTTTATATTCTTATTTGAGTAAGTGGTCCCATACGTAATAGTGGGAGGGGGCTAAGTTTAATAAAATCATGGCTATTTAATCCATACCATGTATACATAAAATATTAAAAGCCATTCCTATAAGTTAAATTTAAAAAGAAAAGATATAAAGTGAGGAACTTAAATAAATATCTTATAAGTTGTTTATATAGTAAGAAGGTTACCTTAAACACTATAGATGATATATTTAAATAATAATAAAAAAATATACAAATGAGATAGTGGATATATTTAAAATATATAAAGTAAAGTGAATCTTGAGCATTATATATAATATATTTAAATGATAAATAAATTTACAAGTGTGATAATGGGTATATTTAAAATAGGTAAAATAAAGTAAATATTTTTTTTATGTGAAATTGAGTTTTGTATAGAATTATATGGGAAGTAATATCAGTGAAAGTGGCCATATCAATATTAATAATAAGGGTTAATATTAATATTATTAACGTTAAAATGATCTTAACTATAAGCATGTTGGCGTTCTTAATCAATGAATATTGAAAGTACTAAGTTCTTAAATAGTAGTAACTAATATAAACCCAATTACATTAATGCATGTGATAATAGTACTATGCTTGCAACTTAACCTATTTTTTTCAATGTTACAAATTATATGATTTCTTAGAAGGATGTTCAATTCTTGTACCTTAGACCCACATTGACCTTCCAAATTGACCTATTCTTAGAAGTCGTAATGGGATTGATTGTGAAGCTAAGTCTATGTAATTAGTGACCATTAAGTCATTATTTTGAAATGGGGATGATACATTCCATTGAGCTAGGACTCAAGCATAAAGGAGTTGGTTAATTATTGTTTTAACTTGCTATAAAGGAGATTACCAACCATAGTGATACTTAAGTCTTGTGGAGACACAAGCTTTGGGAAATAAATCTTCTAGTAATTTGATCATGCATGCTACTCGACTTTTGTTGTTCATCACGCTTTTATTACACTATAGTGCTTCCCTAATTTGATCTAATAGTAGTGTTGCATGATCCTAGATGAAATAAGGTTGGACTCCAAATCAATCCGCTTTATAACATTTCATGAACCAACCTTTCCAAGTGGGGGCTAGGGAATCCTCCTCCTAGTATGCTAGAATGTGATGTGAAGCCGGGAGGTGCAAGCTTGTGTGTTTATAGGATGTTTAGTAGTTAGTGGTACTATGTCCTGACTCAAATTTTAGAATAAGGAGTAGATGTTATGTGTTGAGAGAAGTAAACATCTCAAAATGAGCATTGAGAATCTTCTAAGATTTAGTACAAAGGAAAAATTTGTAGTTGCTTGATAACTATCTTCATTGATCTAAAGGGTTCGCATGCCTTAACAGTTTCCTTAAAAGAACTATCATGTTTTAGCATCAGCATATAATCTATGAGTCTTAACTCTTCTGCTTGAAGTGTGATAATTCCTTTATATTTCAAGTTATGGACTCACACAAGTGATTTAGATGAACCTCATCCAGTAGTTATCATGGGTTATTGCATGTTCCACCTAGTGAGGTCTTGAGTGCTTAATTAAGGTTTCAAGTAAAATAATAAGGTTTTAAAATCAAGCAACTATGGAACTTGAATGGTGAGATTTATCTATAGTACCATTTAGTTATTCAAATCTTGTGATGTCAGTTTTTTTTTTGAGGGAATATCATTCTATGATAAAAGACCTTAGTAGTTGTGTTATGATTTAGAGGTTGCATCATTGGCAAGTAGAGGAAAGATAGATGCAAAGTCAAGTTTTTTAAAAAAAAAAGTTGTAGCATTTGTGTTTTCCTGCATTAAAAATGTGGGCATGACAATATACATCCATATTTTGATGCGATATCAATTCCATGTTTGAAGATATGTGCTAGTTTTAATTTGAATCCGATTTGAGGGCTTAAGGCATTGATTTGAGTTAGAAAGCTTCATTTCTTTATGTACAGCTCAATTACCTTTTTTTGAGGGTTTTGTAGTCCAAACATGATATAATGAGGCTCTTACACTTTTTGTGATTACTGTAGCTTGTGTAAGAGGCCCCATGGATATTGTTGTAATTGTAGGATGCGTGAATAGGGCGTAGGATGATAAATAAAGAAGGTATAGCTGTTGTCCTCAAGAGTTTTGTGGAGGAAAGCATGTGAAATGAGAGGTTCAAGCCTAGTTTTCAACAAAATCTATATGGGAGATCTGATTTTATGAATTCTTATCCATGTGTAGACCTAATGGGTTGTGTCTAAGCACTAAATATAAATGATACACACACACACACATATATGTATATATATGTATGTATGTATGTATTTGAAAATGTAAATGTAAATGCAATTACTAGATGCTCTCCTAGAACAATAAATGCAACATATCATTAAAGAAATCTATATCTATGTTTATAAATGTGTATTTTTAAATACAAGTGTAAATGCAAAGAGCATATGGTTTTGTAGTGTTATAGATACAACATATCCATAAATTAATGTAATTGAAATTCTAAAGTATTCAACACATAATATGAAATCAATCAAACTATTAAACTACATGAGAAATAAATGAAACAGTAAATGCATATGTATCTGGATCAAATCCTTTTCACGGTGGACCCTATTAGCACTCAAAAATGTTGGTTGAAAAACTACAAGAGGTTGCCAAACTCTTGGTACGCTTTAGGGTAGCGTACAAGGCTTAATGACTCGAGTCTTCTTCTCTTTTGGTGTTGTTGAACCTAGGTGGGTCTACCTATACTGATTGAGTAGACTTAATTGATGTTATTTAACTATAGTAATCTATCCACAATGGCAAGTTTACAGTGAATAGATGTGATCCTAATCTAACATGAACTAAATGAGAAATATGTTCAGTTAATAGATGTATAAAAGGAATTAGATTTATGGATGGACAAGGGGAGACCAATGCCTTATTGGGTACATGGAGTCTAATGAATGTTTGCAAATGTCAATTTCAATAATGGCAATAATTCAAACTATCAGGCACGAGTATGTGCAGGATCATGATGGGCCGAAATGTGGTGATATGATGGGTATGTGTAGGGTATGTAGCTGATGACTTTTTTTTAGCCAAAATTGATGAAACAAAAAGGGTTTTTAAAGGAGATTCTCAAATTTCCACCAATAAAAATTATGATTTACTTTGAATTTAATAAATAATTATTATTCATTTTCTATTTGAATTATGACTAAAGTCTTGATTGATAGGCTGATTGAAAAACATCTATAGCTTTCAAACAGTATCACATTTTTGAATCCAAAACATGCATCACATTCTATGCTTCACATACTATAGGACTAAAAAAAAAAAAATTGAATTTCATGAAGTTTTGACCAAGTTAAGGTGGTTAGACGATGATTTTTATAATTTTTTAAGTTGTAATAAAAAATTCATAATTAATTATTTACTTAGAAAAATTACAAAAAATATGCATCACATCTAAACATGAGTCCTCTACTATATCTAAAATATTATAAAAAAAATTATCATTTTATTGTGGTTAGGTGGTTAGATAACACCTACTTATTTTTTCCCTAAACTTTAAGTACTACTACATTGAAATTTCAAATTTTCACCAAAAGATTTTTTTTTTATAAATAAACCTAGTAGTTTAGAAACTACATTCAATTTTCTACAGATTCTATTCTTACATATTTTTGAAATAATATAGATAACTTAGTCAAATTTTTATGTCAATTTTCCTAACTCTAATTTTTTAAAATTTTTTGCCACTTAAGGGCCTATTTTTTCCATGATGATCCTACACATACCCACACATAAATTTTTTACAACTTGTGTAAGTGTGCAAGTGAATAATTAACAAAATCTTCTTGAGATAGAATGGAAATTATAGTTATGTGATTCTTCTTATTAATCCAACTAACACTTCCCAATTGTTGTGATTGATTAAAAGATTTTAATCCCTACTTGAGAGAATCGAATAACCAAATCACACATATAGAGAAAATGTACAATGATAAAAAAAGTATAAACTTGTTATATCAATTTAAACAATAGAGAAGCATCAGAATGGAGACAATCAAATAATTGCATAAATTTAACAAAAAATTGATACCAAAATCTTAATCCATGACTTAGATACCTCCATTTACTCCATCAAAATATATGCATCTGAGTATCTGTATATGAAAGCATTTTTCTAGAAAGCTATCTACTGAATATCTCCTAACGCCTATATCTATTGCATTACTATGGAACATATATAAATACATCAAAACTTGGAAGGGGCACGTCCCTTCAAATGTTTTATTTTACTTAACTAATTAAAACAAGAGATTAGGCTCTATTTAGCCATAGATGAACATTTGATAAACTATCTATATAATCATGTTGTTGATGAGTATCAACATCTCCTAATGCGTTCCTAGCTGATATTTCTACCTTTATCATCCTTTCATTCTACTCGCAGCTCTCATCTAATGTCGAATCCTTCCCTGTAGCATCAATTCACATTCTTTGATCCACTTGGATTTCTCTTTCAACTTTTCTCCATCTTCAAATAGTGTAGGCAGCCCCATATTTGTAACATCAACCAACCCCTTTGCATCTTCTTGCAGTTCCTCATAAAGGTCCATGTGTTTCTTTATAATTTGGTTACCCATACCAATGGCCACACTGTTAGGAACGTCTCTTTCATTTAATTCTAAGAAATTTTCTTGAATCCTTCCATCAATTCTCTTGTGTTCCTGCCCTGTAACATGGTTCTTTGAATATGCTCTCCATAGCTTATTCAACCAAATCATTAAGTTGGCCTGCCTTTTTCTGATTATTGTAGTGAATGTATCATATTTACCTTGTGAATATGTAGTTGACTCCTCCCAATGATCTTTTACCTGTGAGTTTTCACCATGTGTTATTAATTTAGGAGGTCCCATTGTGACTCCTAGAATGTCCTTCAAATGATGATTTTCTCTCATGATCCTTTCATTACTCATTTTGTACATTTCCTTTTCTTTTATCAACATTTGTATTTGGGCTTCATTCAGTTTTTCCACATTAATCCCAATGTCTGTAGTCGCCACAGGATCTACCTCTCCAACCTTCAGAGTCATGGCATGTCCAAATGTTTTCTCAGTATCAATCATCACTGACTTTCTATGAGGTGGATACAAGGACCATATCATGAGTGATTCTTCATCCAGGTTATATTTGGATCCAACATATATTTATGTCACCCCCTTTGGACTAAGCTTGTGTGTGGCACTATTATCCTTTAAGAAGCTATCAAATACCAAAGCAAAATTCAAATCCAGCCCTGGAAAGATCATAACTCCAGCATTCTCTAACATTTTCCTTCCTTTGTCGAGGTTCATATTAGCCATTTCTCTATCCACAATTAATTTCAAATTATTTAGAAGCTGGTCCTCATTGCTTGGTGTAATATTATCAACTGTCTCCCTTATCTTCTTGCCCTTTTCTTATACAAGAAAGATCTGAATTCTGAAAAATTCACAAATCCATTGTCTGCTACAAATGACCTATATGCCATCTCTCTGGTGTCTGTATCTTAGCTCTCTTCAACACTTGGTTCTCTAGGAGGGCAGTTGTAATCTTGAGTTTTTAATCTAGAAATCCTACTGGGTAGGTCTCGTGGCATATCTTCTCCAGATTCCTCATTTCCAATAAAAGGTAACCATGTATCTGGAAACCCTTGGTTGTATTCCTCCACCACTCTCTTTGCTTCCTCTTCCTCCAAATTTCTAATCATGTCATCAAACTGATAAGGCACATGGCCATATCCTCCAAAGTTTATCCTTTGTTTGGCATAATTGATATATCCCTCTAGATCAAAACCTTTTCTTAGTGGACCCTTATTCATATTATACTGCATTAATTTTTCAAGGATCAAATCATATCCTTCCTTTGAAAGCACAGTAAAATCACCAAAGCATAGAGTACTAGGCGTAAATGCTTGTTTCCCGAATGAACCAAAATTCATGAAACTAGAAAAATCCATTTGTCTTATAATTTCCAAATATGCAATCCTGTTTGGGACTATTTTAGGAAAAATGAATAGAGAATCCTCAAAACCAAACACCCTTACAATAGTAGCATCTTCCATGCAATACCAATCTCCCCAATTGTGATCAATTGGTCCATTAAAGTCCTTAGGTCTGAGGAAGTTTTTTATTTCATCAGACAATGAGTGGGCATAAGGATGACTGTAGAATTGATATATTGGCTTTACAAAATATTCTTCAAAATACATGAAACTGGAATTACCAAATCTACTGTCCCAAATGACAGTCCACAATTGAATGGGTAACAATCTGCCCTCTATATCAAACTGTGAAAACTTCAAATTTTCTAGCCAAATCCCTAACTCTTGTTTGAAGTACAATACTAGATGCATTAAAATAAAATAATACCTAAGGTGCAAAACAAGGGATTTATTCTTGATTTCAATCAATGCTAAGTCAAGTTCCTTGGAGACAAATGAAGCATAGTCAAAAAACCTAGAATTATGACATTGAATGTCAGATGTAATTACCATGAGAACAATTGACATATACTTAGGAACTTCCATACCCAACACTTGTCCTATCGAGAAATAGGTATATCTCATATAGGGCTCGAATAATTCCACATGGAATGGAGGCCCATCGCCATCATCACGTGGGACAATTTTACTATCTTGTTTAATTCTATGTAAGGGAAAACTCCAACCCTTGTAAGTGGTGTCCATTCTCCAAAAATCCTTTTCCAACTCTTCATTCACAATTTTCTTATTACACCACCCTTCCAACTTACAAACCTCACTTATTGAAGCCTCTGATATGTTTATGAAGGGTTTGCCAGATGGTCCGCATATGGCCTTAAGTTTTGAGTCATTATGGGTGGCTAGCAATTTTACCAACTCTGTATTGACAAACACATTAGGGAAAACAATCTTTCCCAAATTTAGATGCCACGGGTTACAAACTGGCTCAAAACAATCTCTTCAGTGAAAGTGGAATCTAAACAATTCGTAGCCTCTTATTGGAGTCCAAATGTCTCCTATGTGCTTGCATTTGTCATCCAATTTTTCCACTTCCACCCTCAGTTGTGCGGATTGCCTACCTCTAGACCCGGAGCCAAGTAATTGGTCAATTAAATCTTGATTCAGCTTTCGTTCAACACCCTTCGGCTCAATTCTAGACTCAAATTTTTGCTTCTTACTCTTTGCATAAATGTTTCATTCAGATTTGTGTGTGTGAGCAAATGATTGTAACCAAGCCCTTTGCATGTTTTGAAGGATTTGATGAAAAAATTCCTATGAAAAATGACTATTCCTATGAATAAATAATCAAAGTAAATAAGCTAAATGAGAAGTAAAATCTAAGCATAAATGTCTATAATAATGAAGTGGTCCCTCAAATGTGAGCAAATTGGAATTTAATAGAAAATGTAATTTTGGGTGGACGAACGAGATTGAAAGTAGACAAAGCCTAAAATCAGTGGACAAGATTTCATGTGACAATCCCTAATCAGGGTTAGGGGAAAATCATTAAATGAGTGGTCGAGATGTCATTTGATAAAATCAAATTGGTGGTCGAGGATAAATGTGATAATTAGTCAAAAAGATAAAGATTTTCAAAAATCAAGAAGATAAAGACTACTTGATTTGTAAGATTCAAAAAATCAAAAGGATAAAGGTTGAACTAAAAAGCAGATTTGAAAAATCAAGAATTTGCTCAATTACTTGATTTTTGGAAGAAGATTACCATTTCAAATTAAATTAATTCAAAATATGGATTTTGTGTGACAATAAATAATCGATTTTCAGATTATCTACTAAAATGAAATGACAGTTAATGAAATCATTTTAAATAATTTCATTTATTTAAAATGAGGGACATGTTAATTTAAGAAATTAAATAATTAAAGATAATTATTTAATTTAGAGGATTATGACCGATAATTAAATAAATTAATAAATTCATTTAATTATGAAAATTAGTGACATACTAAATAAATAAATAAAATTCATTTATTTAATAATCAGGAAGACATAAGGAATTAAATAAATTATGAAATTTATTTAATTGTAAGAAGATAATAGACCATTAGTGACGTATCGAATAAATAAATAAAATTTATTTATTTAATAATCATGAAGAATAAAAGAGATATGAATTAATTAAATAATTATGAATTATTTAATTAATAGTCGAATGTGGACCAAGAACATAATTAAATGTCATAATTATGCTAGGACGAAAGATGAAAAATGAAGCTTGCAAGCCTAGGTCATTTTTATTTGTCTACATTTTGCCCCTCTTTGTCATAATGTAGCATGTTGCATTGTGACAAGGAAAAGAAGTCAAAAATATGCCCCAGTACAAAATAGGATGAGGAAGAATGATGAGGTAGTGATATGCCGCCTTGAGAGGACAATTGAGTTCCAAGAACACAGATGTGCTTTCGAAATTGATGAGAAGACTAGAATATGAAGAGACAAAGAAATGTTAGCGCAAAATATATGGATGATGCAAATGCAGACTAGATGAAATGTTAGAGGGGAAACAAAGAAGGGCGGGATGGGAAAGAATCTTTCAATACTTTCCAAAGAACTAACAGACATTGCTCGAATCATCTTTGGGTGGTAAAAATGACACAAATGGACAACAAACACTATGGTATGACATAGACCAAGGTATGCAAGGTCATCCACTTGAAAAATATATAGTCACAGAAAAGGAATGTACTAACTTATACTAAGGGTCATGTTGTCCGAGTATTTTTGTCAAGACAATCCACAGACAATAGTCAAAGAAAATAAAATAGGTCAGGAGACGTCATCGCACCTCTAAATCCTTCATGGGACATCCTCGAGGTAGCTAGTAACATGACTAAAAAGACAAGATAGTAAAAAGATAAGACAAAAATAGACAAAATAGTCAAAAGATGAGACAAGATAAACTAGAAAGATTAACAGCCATTTAATTTTGTTTGCCAATGTTTGTTTGCCAAAGATTGATTTCTTGTCGGTTTGACAATTTCAACAGTTTAAAAGTTTTTCCAATTTGGCGGTGTTGACGGTTTGACAGGGGCTATTGTCAAAGGGACACATCCTCGAAAAGGCAAAGGACATTTTGAAGAGGACTAACTCCAAGAAGGACACATATTGAAGAGGACCAAAGAGTGACGATATTGACATTGTTTTGACTAATATGTTTTGGCAAGTTGACTGATGTTGACTGTAAGATTGATTGGACTGTGTTGTCTATTAGGTCACAATTTGAATGTCGACATTCGAATGATTGCCTTGTGTGAGTTTGACTATGTTTGACTTATTTGACCAATGCGATGATTGCGACAAATGCCATGATTTAATTTGCACAAACCTAAAAGGAATGACCTAATGTCTCAGGGACTCAAAGATGAGTCTTGCCTATGTAGCAAAGGTGCAAAGACAACGTAGTTCGATAATGACATAGACTGACTGATTTGATAGATTTTGACTCTATTTTGGGATTGTGACATTGATTTGGATGTTTTTTGTGTTTTTAACATGTTTTTTATTTTTTTGGATTTCTTCAAGATGTTTTTCAATATTTAGGTCTTTCTTCAGGATTTTTTTCGATTTTTAGGTCTTTTTTCAAGACATTTTATGATTTTTAGGTCTTTTTTAGGACTTTTTATGATGTTTTTGTCCTTTTTTAGGACATTTTATGATGTTTTTGTCTTTTTTAGGACATTTTATGATATTTTTTTCTTTTGATAGTTCATAATTTTTTTTGTCTTTTTGAAATGTTTTTAGAGGATATAGACAAATGCATGTGACTGATGCCTACACATGAGAATCCAAGGACAAACATGATTGTGCCCCTAGTCAAGCTAAATACCAATTGACAGTTGATGATGACATTATTTGACATGGGAAGGATGCATCTCGAAACAACGTGAAAATGACGATAATGTGACGAAAGTATCGAGGTATATAGTCGGGCCAAGAACAAAGTCAAGTAATGTTTTGAATAATGTGCTTGTATGGATTATACTCATTGCATTTGGAATGAATTGGTTAGGACTAGATGGGATGATGATTATCCTTAGACCGTTTGACAAGGGAAAGCCAAGATAGGTGATAGACATGACAGGACAAAAGGTGGGCTTGGTAAAGGACGGGGGACATGAGACTAAGGGAATTGTCATACAATATTCAAGGACTATGTCGTATAAGGACAATAAGACTATGACAGTCAATGACATGATGTTTCATGAATAATGTATGACTAAAGGATAGGCATGTCAATATTTTTCCCAAAGCATGATTTATCTTTGCATGTTGTTATGTCAAGACCGAGGTAGGTGGGAAAGTGAATGGAAATGATAGGGTTGAAATGGATGGATGTAAATGTCTTGAGGAAGGTATGGGAAATGAGACAACTTTCCCCCAAGTGTAAAAGTCCACATAGACAATTTATTTTACACATGACGCCTATTTTCCAGGTTTTCATCATGGTACTTATCTAGGGTGCCTGTTTGCCAGGTTTTCACCATTGGATGAAATTTTTCTCTTTACTATTTTTGTCATTTGTTTAGTTTTTTTTTTTTTGTGTTACCCAGACACCTGTTTTCTCGGTTTTCATTAGGGTGATGTTTTTTTATATTTTTATATTTTTTTTATATTTTTGGATAGCTTTGATGCTTTATATGACCATTGACTATTCTAAATCCATTGATGGTGCTGATGTAGAGATTGGGGTCATGATATGCCAATAATGACCTTTCTAAAGCAATTGTCGTGTCAGGATCATTGTGCTTTGCATACAACTGATTGATGTCTTTGTGATCCTTTTCAACACTAGAGTTGCCCTTATTAGAATACACATATCATGATAGAGTGCCACGAGGGTCCTTGTGATAAAGAGTTGTTGCCATGATGCAATGGATTTATGACATGGTATCTTTGGACTTTAGACGAGATGTAGGATTATGACAGATGATGGTAGATGTGGAAAGGTTGTTTGGACATTTGAATGAATCTCCTTTTATTTTCCAAACTTGGTATGGTGGATGACAGATTTTGGAGGGATGGCGTTTGGAACCAACACCTTTAGATGCATTGCTTGATGACCATTTTGAAGGAGGTGGACATGTGTTATATGTGGAAGTCCTCTTGCCTTGTGGCTCCACATTTTGATTGACTTTTGTATTTGACTTG
This sequence comes from Sequoia sempervirens, assembly GCA_007258455.2. Taxonomy (NCBI): domain Eukaryota; kingdom Viridiplantae; phylum Streptophyta; class Pinopsida; order Cupressales; family Cupressaceae; genus Sequoia; species Sequoia sempervirens. The sequence continues at coordinate 330,782,408 of VDFB02000008.1, forward strand.
CTTGATCCACTTTGCTTTGGGATCCATTTTAACTGCATTTGTCTGCTTGACTTTTTGTTTGATTCAATGGCCTTTGACATTTGATTTTGATCTTGTGCCTTGTAATACTTTTGTTTTTGTTGGTCCCAAAGGGGAGGTTTATTCATGATAGAATGACAGTTTGTGGTGTGGGTGAAGGGAGTGTTGGAAAAAATCTTATGACAAGGATTTCTCATGGACTCCATTTTGAAATTTGTATCTAATAAATTTCCCTCAATATCAAGGAGGTACCACTAAGATCATTAGATTTTTTGTCTGAGGAATATCGAAGACCTTGATGTCTGTAATTTTCTTGAAGCTGTATTGGTTCTTGAATGCCTTGCTCATGTATTCCTAGTCCTTTTCCTTGATAATGCATGCTTTGACAAATTCTATTTGCGATGGGGTATTTGTTGTTTTGAAAGCAAGATGCTAACCCATCATTATATATGTGGACACTGCCACTTGTAATGTTCTCATCTACGAGAAAGCCTACTCTGATAAACAAATATGACCCTAGTTAATAAAGTGTCTTAGCTTTATTGTCATGTTGGACATATTTATGACTGATATCTTTGGTCTGATCTTGTGACATGTCAAGTTCAGTTGATTCTATTGGTGATTCCAAGTCAATGTCAAAATTTTCTTGATGGTCATTGTTAACAATCAGATATGCACCCTTTGTCAAATTTGCAAAAAAAATGAAACTATTTGTTGAATCATGGAAACTCTTTTCAAATGTGGGCGATCTATGTGAAAAGAGAATCTCCAAAGTGAGTTGGTTCTCTAAATGATAATCCTATTCTAAATGATTCTTCTGATGGAAAGAGTTTGAAATATGACTACAATGAAACTATGACTTAAAATTATTTTCATAACTTGATAATAACTTAATGATGACTCTGGTTTTTTCCCACAAACAACTTTCAGAAAAAAATAGTATTTCACAATTCCTCATGAACACTCAACACAAAATTGATTTGCATGAAGATTTAAGTTTAAACACAACATGCAACCTATATTTTATGAACTTTCTGAACTAAAATTACAATTCTAGGACATAATAAGTATTTTGCAAGCATAAATCACAATATAACATCAAATTAAAACTGCAAAAGACACAAAATTGAGGAATAGGAGTGTTGCTTTTATTCAACTTAAGGATTATGCAAAAACTTGAAACTGAGTACAAAGAAGTTTCCAAGCTCAAAAATGTGTCAGAGCAAGAAACTAGAATCTAAATTAGAAAAAAACTAAGTTTTTCTCAAGAAATCACTAAAACCCTAATCTAATCTCAAGAAGAAAGCTCAAGGAAAAGTATCAAAAACTACCCCAAAAGTTTACACAAAAGCAAAAAATACACACTTTTTGCATGTACATATTGAAAAGCTCCTCAAAAAAGGTCAAATTTGCTTTTAAAGCAAAAAAAAACCTTATCTCTTCATCAAGAAGCTCAAATCCGACCAAGGAAAGACTACTCACAAATTTGCTAAAAATAGCAAAGAGATAAAACAACTTGTTTTATTCTTGCTTTACATAGCTTGCAGATTTAATATTCTCCTCAATCTAACCTATTTTTTGTAATTAAATATTTGGAAATATTTTGCAAAACAATGATAAACTTATCTCTCCATTACAATAATTGATTTTCTAAAAAAAATATCATAAAATGTGGAATATTATCCTCTCATCATAATTGATTTCTCTAAAATCAATTAAAAATATAAGATGCCTGATTGATTTCTATAAAATCAATTAAATAAATAAAATATTTAAGGCATAGACTTATCCCTCCAAGGCAAAAATATTTTCAACATTTATATTTAATTGATTTCTTCAAAATCAATCTAAAAAACAATAAACCAAGGCACATATTATTAGGGTTTGATATGTCAATGGGAATCTAAACATAGGAAACCCGCCACCATATGATATTTTTTATTAGACTTTGACATTTAAAAATGCAAGGCCTAAGGGATTGATGACCATATGTTTGACTAGGCATAGGGCATAATATTTCAAAATGCCTAAGGCATGGGAATCAGTCTTCACTATTGATGGACTTAGGAAATCATCTTTCATCGGCCTCATGGCATTTAATTTGGCATTGAAAATTTAAAAACATAAGGGAAAAATCTCCCTTGGCAAAATTTGGGTATTTGGAAACCCTAAACAACAAAACCATCGCCTTTTGTTTCATTTGCATCATTTGGTGTTTGGAAGAAAATAGCTGGATGCCGCCACCATGAGCTAGGGTTTCAAGCTTTCTGATGGAATTTGAACTCCATCTGTCACTGTTACTATATAGTCTCCATGGTTTTTGAGGGTAAGCACATGTCCAAGCTCCTTGCGGGCTTTTTGGAACTCTTGATTTATTTTTGATTCATCATTTTGGCCTTGAGGCTGCAACATGAGCATAATCTCAAATGTATTTGTGGCTCTATGCTCTTTCCTTTGTCTATGTGTTATGGGTCTCCATTGTGGGAGGTCAACCCCTACATCTTGAAGCTTTCCAAGCGAGCTTGGTCGTGACTCTTCTACTCCATATTGCGTGCATTGTAAGCTCCATTATTTCTTTTGTATCTCTATTGGAATTCTTTCTCAAAATGGAAAGCTTATAAAAGCTTAATACATCTATAAAAGATCATTTTTTTTGAATGAATCTTATGACCATACCCAAGTCGTGCAATGCTTATGTGTTATGAATGCATCATAAATTTGATTACTCCTTCAGTTGGATAGCTTAGAAGAGCATAATAAATTGTATTTTCCTTCTCATCCCACTTGTAACTTAAAGGGGCAGCATGCCGATCTCTACCCTTGTGGGAGCCCTTTTTTCTCCACATGCTTGGTCTTCAAAAGATGATCAGCTACATGATTTTTCCTATATCTGTACAAGGAAACAAACGATGTTAGCATAAAAAACAATATGTGGTGATGATATTTCCTTTTTCAGTTCATGTTTTTGTTCCTTCTTTTAGTTGATTCTATACATTGCAAGGATTGAAATATATCTCTGTTAGTATGGCATGTAATATAGTTCATATCCTGAGCTCTTAATTGACATGCTTCTCGATCTTTTATAGGTACATTCTAGAGCAGAAGTAGGATGGAGCAAACTACGAAGCATCAACCAAATATCGACTCAGGCAATGATGGATATGTCCCATGTTATTTGTTTTTCTCTTTCAGTTGTATATTTCCTTTGTTGTAATGATTGGAACCAGCTAAAACCATGGCTTTTGAGGATATTTAATTTCTTCTTTCATTTCCATTCTGAAAGAAATGCATCAAAATGCAAATTTGTACTGTCATTTGTATTCTTGCAATCAAATGAAAACATGTAATATGAATAACTTTTTGAAATAAATGAAAGCAAAAATGCTTTATCATTTGTATACTCAATTTTGTACTCCATTTGATTTATAAATTATTTGAGCAATACTTATGAAACTCAGCCTTCTCAAAACACTTGTACAACTATCACTTGATGAATGATAAAGTCAGTGCAAACAACACTTAAGTATATGCATAAATAACTGTATTTTCACTTTCAAATATAACAATATTTAATCAGCTCCACCAATTGAGTTGTAGTGAAAAATTGGTAACAAACATTATCATATAGTCCCATGAGGTTAGCTATAGCTTGATCATTTGCAAATACATCCATAGTGGAAGACTCTTTTTCTAGAGTAAGATCTTCTATGGGTCCAATGGAGGCAAGTGTCTCATCTTGGAAAGTGTTGATATTTGGGGCCTAAAAGGGTCATCAAGAGTTTGATCATAAATGGTGTAAACGTCAAGGAGTGGATCGTTTTGGATTTCTTAGTCAATGGTAGGGTCTTGGTCAAAGATGGGGTTGTCATGGATGATATAATCGGAAATAGAATTTTTTTTAAGGATAGGTGTGTTTTGGATGTCATGATTGTCTTGAAGGACTTCTTGAATGGACTTTAAGATAGGGTCATGGGATGGACTACCTTGTTCTTGACATGAGAGTGACATTATAAGGTCATGCTTTGGGCTTTCATTTTGACATATATCCTCAAGTTTAGACAATGGGATGTTCCTTTGAGTAATGACAGAATTGTCATGACTAGATGTGGCTTGTGAGGGGGTGACTTGAAAAGGATTAATGAATGAAGGACTAGGATAGGACATGGGGACTTGGACTAGACTAGTATGTGAAGGACTAGGATAGGACATGGGGACTTGGAATGGAATAGTATGTGAAGGACTAGAATAGGACATGGGGATTTGGATTGGACTAGTATGTGAAGGACAAGGATATGACATGGGAACTTGGACTAGACTAGTTTGTGAAGGACAAGGATATGACATGGGGACTTGGACTGGACTAGTTTGTGAAAGACAAGGATATGACATTGAGACTTGGACTGGATTAGTTGGTTATGGCATAGGATATGACATGGAGATTTGGACTGGATTGGTGCAAGGTTGACTAAAATGGGACATGGAGACTTGGACAGGATTGATAGGTGATAGACTAGAATATGATGTGGAGACGTGAAATGGACTAGTGGACAGTTGGTTTCCTTGGTCAAAGTTATGATAAGGGTAATAACTGGACATGTGTTGGAGATTAATGGTAGTATTTTTGTTAAGTGATTCTTAATAGTGAGGTTTGATGGATGGAGGACTTGGACTGATGGATTTTTGGTATGAAGGACATTGATTTTTGGTTTGGAGGAATTGTCTCTTAAAGTCTAAGGCTTGTTGGTATTGACCTCTATGGTGTAACTGGTATTCAACTTGACTAGCAATCCTATCAATTGTCTGTTAAAGGAAAGACAAGGTGGTGGATGTCATGATGTTGTTTAAAAAGGATGTTTAAATGCAAAGTGACAATGAGGACCAAAATGAATGATGGACGACTAAAGTGCAAAATGCTAGGTCTAAGGGAACTCTAAGGTGCAATCAATTTTGGTAGAATTATGGAAAGGTATACTCATCCATTCAAAATTTGGTCAATGTCTCAATTTTGGATTGTCAAGGGACTTGTTTGAAGGACTAAGTGACAATTTCTAAATGACTAGTGAGCTTTCTAAACTAGACTATTGAGTTGGAAGTTCTCATGAAAAGGACAATGACTAAAAAGAGTAGTGATAACTAAGTCCCAAGATAACCTAGTTTTGAATATAATGGTTTTGCAAAGTGTGGTGAGTTAGCCTAATCCAAAATTTTCCAAAATGAAACCTAAGGAAAATTTTATGCTAAAAATGACAATTATGATGCCTATGGAATGTGACTAAGATTTGGAAAATTAAACCTATGGCTAAGATGCAAGCTAGTGAATGCAAATGATGGACGTTTTGAACAATTTCAATTCTGGTTTATGATAGAGACTTTTTGAAGAAGATATTTGACAACAGGATAAGATGTCTGGACTTGAATTACGGTCTGAAATAGGGTTTATTTTGTTTCCAGCCAAATGCATCATTTGAAGTGGCAAATGTAGTACAATGATCAAATGTGGTGTTCTAGGTGTCAAATGTGATGCAATTTCACGAATGTAGCTTTTAAGATGTCAATTGTGGCTTAATATAGTAGATGTGGCTTTACATATTTCAAATGTGGTTCAAGATAGATGAATGTGGTGTATGGATCAGAAAATGCGTTTTATCACAGGAAATGTGTCGCAAAGACTATCAAATGTGGTGCAGAATGTAAAAAAAGTCAACTTTGTTGATGTTTTGGTCAAAAATATGAATTATTTAAAGTTTGACTGTTTGTTTCTAGATGTTCAAATGTTGTTTATTTCGTTTCAGTATTAGCAAACATGATATTTTGAATGTAACCAAACACAAGAGAGAACAAGTACAATCATATGGTTAAGTCAGGAAAATATTTGCTAGATTCCATGTAGGTTTCCCCAGCCACATATCAGTAGCATGTGAATTCAGAAGCTTGGTTGCATGGGCTCCCCCTTACAATGCACTCTCTTCTCAGGGCAACCAAGCTTCCAACCCCCATTAAACTCCCATGGCAGATTGATCACCTCTACTATAGACTGCGAAGATGTGTATGCCTTCACAATGACCGGTGTTGTGCTAGCAAATAGAAGGATTTTGGCTACTAAACAATGGTGTTTAATTTGGGACCCCCGTTTGAGTGGCCATACATGGGGTACAAGATTAAGCTCCATTTAGGATGCACTCCAGCCTGAAGAGGTTAAGCTCAATGGGGTTTTGGGGAGTACTACTTGGTCTGTATGACACATTCACACTCGTAATCTTAGGTTTTCTCTTAAGATTCACATTTATATACCGGTCGGGGTAGCTTGGCTTTAGCTCCATTGTCGGTTTGAGTCACCTAGAGGTGATGAAATCCCCTGGCAGGCCCAATTTCTAGAAGCAATAATCATTTCTCTTACACCTAGGATTGCATGATTATGCAAGGGGAGAGGATACTTCAGTTATTGTATCAAGGTTACACAAGGACAAAGTGGGTCTGGCTTTTTGATCACCTAGTTTGCACAAGGTGAGAGCATATTCGCCTACCAATTTCAAACACAATCAGATAGAATTAAAATCATGTTCATTTTATGTGCATCAAATGAAATATTTTCTATTCTAAAAATAACAAGCACAATGTTTTGAAATGAATCTTGGACGCTCGAACTTGCAAAAGCACAAGTTAGTATTTTTATCAACTAGTCTTGGACCCATGAAATGTAACTGCTAGGTAGAATGCAGAAGAAAATTAGAATGTAAAACAACCAAGAATACAAAACAAAAACCCCGAATGCAAAATTTGAAAAGAAATCTTACCAAGCGAATGTGTCACAACAGAGCTAATGTGTCACTATATGCAGCAAATGCATATCTTTCCTACATTCTGGTTTAACAGGCAGATGCGTCGATTGAATCTTCAAATGCGGCTTAGTCTTTCAAATGTGGCTTTTTTTACTTCAATTGTGACTCAACATAGTGAGTGTAGTGTTTTAGATGTTGAATGCATTTTGACACAGCGGATGCGGCTTGAAAAAGCGTGAATGCATCATTTAGTACCTGTACCTAAAAAAAATAGAAAACTAAAAATCATATGGGAGAAAAAACAATAACAAGTCGGGTTCACTAATGTATCAATGGCTTATTTTCAGGTAGGTTGGCAGATTAGATTAATAAAAAAAAAACCCAAAGAAACTATGAAATACAAAGAAAGCTTAAAACATAAATGATTATACCAGACATTCATTGCTTCCATGATTCACCTCCATAGCACCTTCTAGCTTGCAGCATATGATTGTTTCCCTCAGATTTGTGTGTGTGATCAAATGATTGTGACCAAGCCCTTTGCAATTTTTGAAGGATTTGATGACAAAATTCCCATGATAAATGACTATGCCTATGAGTAAATAATCAAAGTAAATAAGCTAAATGAAAATTAAAATCTAAGCATAAATGTCTATAATAATGAATTGGTCCCTTAAATGTGAGTAAATTGGTATTTTATAGAAAATGCAATTTTGGGCAAATGGATGAGATTGAAAGTTGACAAAGCCTAAAATTAGTGGAAGAGATTTCATGTGACAATCCCTAATCAGGGTTAGGGAAAAATCATTAAATGAGTGGTTGAGATGTCATTTGATAAAATCAAATCAGTGGTCAAGAATAAATGTGATAATTAGTCAAAAAGATAAAGACTGCTTGATTTGTAAGATTTGAAAAATCAAGAGGATAAAGGTTGAACTGAAAAGCAGATTTGAAAAATCAAGAATTTGTTCAATTACTTGATTTTTGGAAGAAGATTACCATTTCAAATTAAACTAATTCAAAATATGGATTTTGTGTGAGTAAATAATCAATTTTTAGATTATCTACTAAAATGAAATGACAGTTAATGAAATCATTTTAAATAATTTCATTTATTTAAAATGAGGGACATGTTAATTTAAGCAATTAAATAATTAAAGATAATTATTTAATTTAGAGGATTATGACCGATAATTAAATAAATTAATAAATTTATTTAATTATGAAAATTAGTGGCATACTAAATAAATAAATAAAATTCATTTATTTAATAATCAGGAAAACATAAGGAATTAAATAAATTATGAAATTTATTTAATTGTAAGAAGATAATAGACCATTAGTGACGTATCGAATAAATAAATAAAATTTATTTATTTAATAATCATGAAGAATAAAAGAGATGAATTAATTAAATAATTATGAATTATTTAATTAATAGTCGAATGTGGACCAAGGACATAATTAAATGTCATAATTATGCTAGGACAAAAGATGAAAAATGAAGCTTGCAGGCCTAGGTCATTTTTGTGTGTCTACATTTTCTACCTTTCAACTTCCCCAAGCCAGTGGCTTCCATATTACTCACTTAAAATTGCAGAAATGAAAAAGTTAAAATGGAGAGGACTTACTGGTTTTGATTGAAGTCTTTCAACTGAAACAATTCTTTGGCCCTTTATCTGTCTCCTCATTTCCTTCCTTACCAATTCACAACAATGTTCATTTTGCAATGATTTCCTTTCAATTTATGAAATTACTTGTGCTCTGTGGTGCCATTAATGTTTTAACTCTAGGCATGAATGTAATAGATTTTTGAATTCCTTACTCTCACATCAAATGAGTTGGTTGGCAAGACACCTTCAAACTTTGGGCGATCTATACGTTAGGCCCCAACCAACATTCACTGAATACTTTGTTGATTAGGGTAACACTCTACACATCTGACCGATGTTAACATTTGTCCCATATACATCACCAAGAGTCACCTCAACAATCATTTTGGTTCATTTATTTCTTCATCAACCTGAATTTTAGTATCGCTAACACATTTAGTGGTTCCTCCAATGTTATAAGTCTTGTCGATAACACATAAAATGAAATATTCGGCAAGATACCTTCAAAATTTGGGTGATCTATACATTAGACCCCAACCAACGTTCACTGAATACTCTGTTGATTGGGGTAACACTCTACACATTTGAATGATGTTAAGTCCTATATACATCACCAAGAGTCACCCTAACAATCATTTGGTTCATTTGTTTCTTCATCGGCCTGGATTTAAGTATTGCTAACACATTCAGTGGCTCCTCTGATGTAATAACTCTTGCCGATAACACATCAAATGAACTGGTCGACAAGACACCTTCAAACTTTGGTCAATCTATACATTAGGCCCCAACCAATGTTCACTAAATACTCTATTGATTGGGGTAACACTCTACACATCTGACCGATGTTAACATTTGTCCCATATACATTGCCAAGAGTCACCCCAACAATCATTTTGGTTCATTTTTTTCTTCACCGGCCTAAATTTTAGTATCGCCAACACATTCAGTGGTTCCTCTGATGTTATAAGTCTCACCGATAACACATCAAATGAACTAGTCAGCAAGACACCTTCAAAATTTGGGTGATCTATACATTAGGCCCCAACCAACGTTCACCGAATACTCTATTGATCGGGGTAACACTCTATAGATCTGACCGATGTTAACATTTGTCCCATATACATCACCAAGAGTCACCCCAACAATCATTTTGGTTAATTTCTCTCTTCATCGGCCTGAATTTTAGTATCTCTAACACATTCAGTGGTTCCTCTGATGTTATAAGTCTCACCGATAACTTTTCTTTTGGTCTTGAATATGTCGCTAGAACTCCTATCAATATCCTCCTGTCAATGTAACTTAGCGGGTCGAGTGAACATTCAGGATTTACACCGATGGCAGATGTCTTGCTAATATATTCCCAATGCTCCTGTCGGTGAAAGAAATGATGGTCTCACCGATGAAACTTCATTGGTGAGACTTAAACGTTTAGGCCAACATATATTTTTCATGCCAAGATGACTTGTCTTGCCAATAGATTCTCTTCATCGATGAGACCATAAGCCATTCTCTCCGATATGTCTTCTTTAGTAATCTTGATCACTACAATAGATTTGATGTCTCATCGATGTGCTAAAAAGTGCTTGTAACCCATAATAGGTCGGGAAAACCCATACCAGCTCATGCCGATGTGATTTTTTTGCCACAATATCTTTGATCAAAAGGATTTTCATGAGTAGAACAAGGTGACAATTGGTAATTATATTCTATAGGGCCAATTACATCCTTTTCTGACTCAAAATGTAGTTATTATTGAGAAATTTACATGAGTAAATCATTATTACATTTTGAAATTTTTTATAGTTCCAACAAACCCTCTTCATGTTGTATTGCAGCAATTTGTTGAGAACCATATCATATCCATCCCTTGCTAATATAGTAAAATCACCAAAGAAAGGAAGAGAGGTGGAGATATAGATTCGATGGATAGGGGGGCAGAGGGACAGATGGTGAGAGATAGAGAGGGGAGATAGAGAGGGGGAGGGAGACAAAGGGATATAGATAGGTAGAGGAGGAGAGATAGAGAAGAGGCGAATAGATAGAGAAGAGATCGATATAGAGAGATAGAGGGGGATGGTGAAAGAGATAGAGAGATCATGATAGAGGTAGAGAAATATATGGATAGAAAGAGATAGAGAGAGGACTGAGAGGGAGATAAAAAGAGAAATAGAGATAGAGATATATAGTAGGAGATATGGAGTTAATTAGAGAGAAAGGGGGGAGAGGGAGAGATAGCTCAATAGATAGAGGAGGGAAGAGGGAGTGATATAGATAGTGGGAGATATGGAGAGATAGAGATAGAGATATATGGGAAGAGAAAGATAGATGGAGATATATGGGAAGAGAAAGGAAGAGATGTGGAGATAGAGAGTTGATGGATAGGGGGGATAGGGAGGGACTAGAAATGGTGAGAGATAGAGAGGGGGAGATAGAGAGGGGGAGGGAGAGAAAGGTATATAGATAGGTAGAGGAGGAGAGATAAAGAAGAGGGGGAGAGATAGAGAAGAGGGTTTAGGGTTTAGGAAGATAGAGAGCAATAGGGAGAGATATATCAATCACCCTCCCTATATCTCTATCTATTCATCATTATCTCTTTATCTCTCTACCTCTCTCTATCTATTTTTCTCCCTTTCTATTTGTATGTTTCTCATTATCTCCCTCTCTCTATATATTTTCTTCCCTATATTTATCTTTGTCTCCTTAAGTATGAAATGGGTACATTGAAGAGGTCTTAAAGTAGAATTATCATATCTTTAATCAAATGGCATGCTACCTTGAGCATAACTCCCCAAGGACACATGCCATCCTTAGATTGTTGACATGAAACAAACAATCAAAATTTAATTTCTCTTTTCCCTCTCTCTCTTTTCCTTTGTATCTCTTATATTTCTCTCTCATTCTCTATCTTTTTAGTTTCTATATCTCTTTCTATTAGCTAATAGGCTACATATATTGTGAGATTTGAGATTGAAACAAATCTCATGCCTGGAAACCACTATTGTGTCATTGGAAAACAAGTTTCAATTGCCATTTAATGGTAAATCAGCTATACTGTAATGGTAAAATCCTCTAAAATATCAGGTAAAAGCCTATATATACTATTATATAATAATAAATATAATTATATTATATATAATTTAATCTAATATTACTATTATATTAAATATATATTATATTAATTATATTTTGCATTGGGAGAACACCAAGGAAAATATAGAATATATACTTTCATGAAGGAATAACATGAATTTGTATTATTAATCTACAAGAATGAGCTACAAAATATAAATCTAATATAGCTAATATATATTTAACTAATATATACTTAACTATATTGTAGAATATTAAAACCTAGCTAAATGGCACCATAATTTTCAATTTAATTAACATACTCTAAAACCTAACGAAACCAGGTTGTAGCTCGTCAAATTGGAGAAGTGAAAGGTCAATACTAGTGCCAAGGAAGAGTTTGGAGGAGTGAAAACAAGGTCAATACCAGTGCTGAGGAAGAGTTTGGAGTTAAAACAAGATCAATACCAGCACCAACGAAGAGTAGAGGAGTGAAAACAAGGACAATACCAGCGCTGAGGAAGAGTTTGGAGGAGTGAAAACAAGTTCAATACTAGCACCAAGGATAAGGTTGAGGGCACTCAGGGAAAATTGAAAACCAAGGGACAATGAGTACTGTAAGTTTGGCACCCCCATTCTCTTTAACCTACAATTTTCATACCTAGTTTCCAAAGGTCTTCTCGTACATTGGCACCTCCAAAGGTCTAGGATTTCATCACACATAGCCTTCATCGCATGATTCTGAAGCAATTGTAGACTTAGTCCAAGTAAATTCTAGGCTAAGCTAGATCTAATGAATGTAAATAGAGGCATACAATTCTTCTTTAATACCTCCACCACAAACATATGCAAGGAAAGGTCTCCTCCTTCGTAGTGATAACTTCCTCCACACACAACCCTTAAAAATTATGAATAGAGGAATATAATCTTTGAAGAACTCAAATTTTATTCTCTCCTACCTAATGCAATTAGTCATTTTATCCTTACAAACATTTATAGTGATTACTAGAGCCACATAGACCAATTCTTCATAATAGAAGAATTTGATCATACTTTTCCAATGATGGCATTATGAGAAAACCTTAGGTTAAATGAATAATTCCTAACTAAGTTCTTTAAATCATGTCCAACCATATAAGAGAAGACCGCTACTATGTGTAATACCATGGAGAAAGGCACTTTGGGCTCTTTCATCAATCAAGGTATAGTTAAATTTCAACACCTAAAAGTGAGAATGAAGAATCTTTCCTAGGATGGTGGCCATCCCATTAGAGCTCTTAGATTTTTTAGAGATATTTTTGTTTTAAAGTAGATATTGGACCATCAAATAGTGTCACCATGACTCTACCAATATAGCCATCAAATTGACAAACCCTAACTTAACAACCACAAATTCACAAGAAAATTGCTCCTATCAATCCTAGCGCATCAATTCAATGCCAAGTTTCTTGCTTTAATAGACCCCTAAATGTAATGAACCTCTATCATACCATGTTGCAAACCAATCCACCGAGTTATAGTTCCAAGACAGTGGGTGGATTGGTGGATGTCATTTCTATTTATCCCTCAAACCCTTACACAGGAAAAATAGGGCAGTCTCTATATTTGATTATTTTCTCCCACAAAACAGTGATCTCAGAGCACATCAAGCTTGTATGAACACATATATTTATCTACACCAATTATCTCAGAGCATTTCAAGCTTGTACAAATCCATACAATACAAAAGAACTTCAGAAAAATAGTAAAAACACAAAAAATTGCTTCAAGAATGTGGTATTTGATATGAAATTTTGGTATCAACAATTGTAATGGGATGGGAATACAATATGATAGAAGTGGGATAAGAAATGCATCGTTTGAAGCATCAAACTAATATGCAAAGATGAAAGAAAGTGCTAACCCCTTAAACTAAATTTTTTTCTTTTAACTTTAAGTTTGTTGGGTAGCAAATTCTTTTAAGTTATCAAATCCTACCATCATACATAATGAAAATGTTGTTGTTTCAAATGACTATGAGCACTAACCTTCACTATTTGAAGATGTTGAAAACCTTGTCATAGAGAACTAGAACATTGATGCAACCACTCATCCTACCTTAAAACATACCAAAAGTCTCCTAGCAATTAGACATAGGAAGATTTAAGATGACTTAAACAATTATTATTGCCAAAGCATAACCTTATGATGAATTAACTAGGCCTAGTACACACTCCCTCCCTATTAACCACTTAGACATATGGAAATTAAATATAAATTTGTTGCTATTTTTAGTCATGTAGGTGTCCAATAAACCACTTGGTGGTGTTTCCCTTCAAGTTTATTTACTTGAATGAAGAGAAAAATTCCTTTGATTACAATTACAGAATACATTTGAGGCCTTGGTTGTGTAACTGGTGGACCATAGTCACATTTAACACTTGTTACAAAGTTTAGGAGTTAAAACTTTAAGTAGATTTGATTTTTGATAGACACATTTGGACGGTAGTAACAATAACTTGCAATCTATCAAGACTTGATTACCTTATAACTTGTCAAATTCTAGCGATGAAATGATATATTTATCATAATGTCACCTTGGGATCACATTGCCATGAAAGAACTTCATCCAGCATCTTTATGAGTGCGTGTACCACCAAATGGGTATTTTTTAGATCTATCTTCCTCGAGCGAGGGATATTTAGGAAGAGAAGAGGAAAGCGAGACATGTAGTAGGTCTAAAAGAGTGAGATTAACTAGAGGTCAAAAGATTAGAAGAAAATTTCATAAAAAAATGGAATTTTTCCTTGCTGAAGAGGGGTCATGTTCTTATGATGATGAGAGCATAGGCGACATTGAGATTTCCTTGAGGTAAAAACATCTACGGAAACAATGGGTACCCAAGGAACTTCCTCCAATAAACACTGATTTTTGTCTCAATGAGAGGATATATCCTATAGCAACATCGTCATTACATGGTTTGGGCTTATTTTACATGGACGACATAAAGGTCTATTACAAAAAAGTTGCTAAATTGATGGAGTATGTCAGACCCTATTATAGTTACAAAGATTGGATGCAGCTAGTTTGATATACATGAAGTATGCGTAGGTATGCACTATCAACAAATTATATACAACTAAAAGATAAGGATCAAAATAAAGGAGTGGCTATGTACATTGATAGAAGGCCAAAAGCATCAAGGAATATTGTAGGGTTTATAAATGGTACATGACCTATGTCAACAAATAAGAAACCCAATTACATATTCGAGGCGCGCGAGGGAAACCATGTATTTGTATGTGTGATAAAATCAATAACTACGAGGGAAGAGTTGCTAATCGATTACAATTTGAATCACTTAGTTACAAACATAGTTATTATGGGGGTGGTACGTACTATGTACCATTTTACCCAACCTCCAATTAATGACTCCAATATACCATTTTATTCTTATGTTTTTTTTGTAAGTCTATTGGTTTCATTTTGATAATGTTTTTTTATATTTAATTTTTGTCACAGTGGAACATTGATCGTACAGGGAAGGCTCTGACCCAGAGTACAGATCGTGATGCATCTTCAAGTGTTTCTACCTGAAAGGTTTACCTCATTGTAATTGTACAAATTAGATACGAGCAAAATGTTTTATTATTATTTTTTTCATAAGTTCCTTGGATTAATTTTGATAATGTTTTTAATATTCTTGTTGCAGTCAGATGATCAGCGAACGACACCAGTAGTAGAGGAGAGCATCCATAGGGAGGTGCAGTCAATATTATGTGATGATGACATCACATATTCAGCAAGCCCTCTCGATATGTTAAGGAAGACCAAAAAAAAATGCAATGAAGAAATCTTTAAGTTGATATTCATAGTGCCTCAAACAGATGAGATAAGAAAGAGGATTAAAATATTGACTAAGAGAGTAGAAAACTTGCAAGTAAGTTGTCATGAGGTCTTTAATTATAACATAAGTTCATTCATGGTTTTATATTTTATACTCTTTTATGTCATGAACTAAAATATGTGTTATTTTTACAAGATTATTTTTGTCCTCATGATGTTGCTGGCCATGATCAAGGTACTACAGGTGCTGCCTGAGGAGTAGGGGTTGGTACAAGTGTCAATCCTAATCTTCCTTGTCATACATCACATCATATGACCCCATCATCTATGCCTATATTGTCATCTAAAATTTTGGCAACGCATACCATGCAGGCATCGGATAGTGCACCCTCTCGCAACGAACACATGCCAAAACATGTGTTAGGACATGTACCTAGGGATGTAGAGGCCACTAGTATTGGTGATGTTTTAGCAGCATTTCTTGGATCTTCATGTATTACTAGTATGGGGACATTTTTGGTCACATTTTTGGTGACCGAGGATTTTGTTCCCATAAAGATAGAGGTCCTAGGTACTTTAAAAAAAAATTATTATTATTATATATAATCCAATTGAAATTTAGTTTTTGATCACTCTTTTTAGACTAATGATCCCATGATCAATTTGCAGGAAATGAATTTTTTTATAAACATCTTAGTGATATTACATTGGAGCTCTTCGATCCCACCATACGTACATGGTGGAATGCCCAAAATGAAGATTTAAAAGATGAGCTCATTAACCATTTAGTTGTGTTGTTTGGTGATAAAACATTCAACCAAACAAAGGTCCTTAAGAAAGCTAGTACCTATCTAAAGTATGTGAGGGACCAATACAGTTCACATTTAGAGAAGAAAAAAAAGTACGAGCATCCCCCCATGATTCCGGAGAGGGAGTGGAAGGACCTAGTGTCAGATGCAAAGGAGAAGGCTAAAAAGAAAAAAGGAAAGACACCACCAGGCAGAGGAAGGTATGTGATACTATCAACAATGTAATTACATACCGATTACTCTTTCTTTTTACATAATCTAACATATTTCAAATTTTCATAGGCTGCCTGACACATCAAAGGAAACAAAGGAAAGACTAGAAAAACACGAGCAACACAAACTTGGCTATGGTGATTATATGAAAATAGCCGCACGAATTGTAAGTATCAATAAATGAAATATTACATCCAAATAATAAATTGCAAACAATTTTGGTTTTATCACACCATAGAAGCAAAATTCATGATCTTATGCAAAAATGCAGGGCTTTGAATTCAATAGAGTCCCCACAGAAGAGGACCTGAACATTGCCTTCCAGCAAGGCTATGGAGCCATGGCTAAACACCTAAGAATCTTGACTGGGAAAACACAATCTTCCACTACATCCGACACGTAGGTAAATAAACTCAATAAAGTTTATTTAAAATTAAATACTTGTGCAATCTATTCAATAGTAATTTCCACCATAAAGTAATTAACAGACAAGCAATGATAATACTACACATGACATTGGAATGCAACCTAGTGAGGGTGGAGCACAACTTGCAAATGAAGGTCATGGTGTGCATCCCAGTACTAGATGTATTCATGTGCTATACAAAATGCAATATGGATTAATACAATTAAACATCTTTAATTGCAATTGGTGTATTAATTAATGTAACCTTTCATGTTTCAACTTTAGAGCATGTAGAGCATGATCAACATGTTGAACATGATTAGGCTAGAGAAGATCACGAACATGATGTGGCCCCATCAAGTAAAGAGGACCACTCTAATTTTATTTTAAACATATTTAATTGCAATTGGTGTATTAATTAATGTAACCTTTCATGTTTCAACTCTAGATCAGGATTTAGAGGGTGTTCAACATGTTGAGCATGAGGCTATAAGAGAAGATCAGGAACATGATGTAGCCCCATCAAGTAAAGAGAACCACTTTAATGTTCTTTTAATTAATGAAATACTTGTAACAATAATAGTAAAACATATCAATTTAACATTTCTTTGTTATTGCAGCAAACCCCCCCTTGCAGTGGCATCCACATCATGAGTACATGACTAGATGTACATTAAGACCACAAGCAGATGGAATAACAACTGAAAGGGGGAAAGATGATTTAAAAAATGATACTCCACTTAAGGTTTTTTTAGCTTCAAAAAAGAAACAAAAAAAAAGTGATTGTAATCATATTATGAATGAATGTGAATATGTTAATGAATGAATGTTATATATTAATAAATGAATGTTATATGATAATGAATGAATGTTATATGTTATTAATGGATGAATGAATGAATGTTATATTCTATTAATGGATGAATGAATGATTAATGTTATATGATCGGGTATGGGGAATTGAGAGTGATGTGAGGGGGAGGGAAGGGGCCAAATGAGCTTCCACTATCACGTGGTTGGCCCTGTTAAGTAGAGAATATTAAACTATTCTTGAAACAAAGAGAAGCTCAATAAAGTAATGAACTTTTGAATATAATAAATGCATCGTTTGAAGCATCAAACCAATATGCAAAGATGAAAGAAAGTGCTAAATTTTCATGATGGTGGTAGAAAAATGATTCTTTATACCCTAATGCCTTCATTTTCCAAGCCAATTTCTCCTACTTTGCATAGCTCTACCATGTTTGTGGATGTGATATGACTCCTACACAAAAAACATGTACTAGCTTACGGCCTTCAATCCAACTACATCCAAGTATATTTTTAATTCATCTATCTTTCATCAATTTGTTTACTATTTGAACCTCATACAGATGTTTTAGAGGAAGAACCCATTATTGTGAAATGTGCCTCCAGCTGAGTAAAGTGAATCCATGCTCTGTATCATAATTTGAAGTTGTTTCCATTCTAATGTTCTAAGTTTAGTTTGTCTGTATGGCTTTCTATAAATACCACATTGTGTTGTGTGTTGATTTGGTTTCAAAGCTCTATTTATTTTGTTTTTAGTGGTGACATAACTCTAAAATTTGACTTTTGTGCATAACAGGTTAGTGGAAAAATTGACAGCTCTGAAGGGTTTAGAGGCTCGATTGAGATAGATACATGGATATTTGGATCTTTTTGTTGGTGGGAGGCTTCCACTTAACCATGAAATTTTGTTCATATGTTTTGTATTTATTTTCAAGAGCTTGAAGAAGAGGGGAAGTTCCCACCTAACCTCCCAAACCTTAAGAGGAGAATAAAAGAGGGTAATGTTTTAATTTTGATTGTTGTTGCATTGTTTTCAAGATTACAAGGAATCACTTGATTCATCTATCTGGACTATGTTTGATAGTGTTCATTAATGATACATATCAATCCTTTCTCTATTAGTTGTTAGAATTTTGTCCAATTTCAAAGCTTTAAGGGAAGAAGGGTCTACTCTGAAGGACTATACTGAGTAGCTTGTTGTAGATTTTTCTATATATTATGGCTACAATGACTATTTGATCCAGACCTTCCTCGAGGTTGAAGCCTGAATTTTTGAAATTTTATTGTTATTATCTATTCCAGTGCTATGTTTGATTGCCATTTTAGCACTTTTTTTGCAAATTAGTGAATTTCAAAATAAAGTTAAATGAGGTGATATTGTGTTGAATGACTGTAAATTGTGGTCTCCAAACTTCAGATGTTCCCTATTACTGAAGTAGTAGAACTTTATGAAGCAAACAAAGCTCCTCTGCCTACATGCCTACAGACCAACACTTTACAAGTTAGTAGCTGGAATAGCCAATTTATAGTTGAATAAAATACTTATTGCTCACCCGAGTAACTGAGCATCTATTTTTGGATGTTATTTTCCTACATTGATTTTCCTAAAACAAACACAGGAAGCATGCATGAAAAATATGCCAATTTTCCTAAAACAAATGCAGGGACTATTCACAAAAGATATCCTAATGTGTATAAAACAAACACAAGAAGTACTCACGAGAGATGAGTTGATAAACACAAAAAACACATGACCCTAAGCACCTATAGGTATTGCTATAGCAAAGTGGAAAATAAAATATTACTTTATACCAACCTCATTTCTCTATGATACAAATATATATTTAGGAGATCGTGATAGAGGTAGAGAAATATATGGGTAGAAAGAGATAGAGAGAGATTGAGAGGGATAGAAAGATGTCTTTGTATTGTTGCAATATCTTGTCAAACCTTTCTTGTTGCAATCGGGTTGGCATATTTGTGACCACTATTATTGTGTGTACATGCTTGTGTAGGTGCATTTGTGGACTATCAGAAGCACAATTTTTTGTGTGTGGGAAATGATCTTGCAACATTGTTTAGTAGAGACCAAAGCTAGTTTGGCTTGTGATGTTAACTCAAGGAGGTTAAGTTTTTGCTTGTCATTATGTATTGTCCACTTTTGTGCCTTAAAATGGTAAGTTCCATCATGATCATACACTCATGGTTGTCCAATATAAACAAATTATATCTTTTTATGTATAATTTTAGTTATCTCCTTCTCCTGATTTTAAATAAGTAATATTATTTTTCAATAATATTTTAACCAATAGATGTGTCTGGTAGAATTCATAGACTCACATGTCTGCCTTGAAAGAGCTCACTGATGGAGAGCAGAGGCCATAGAAGACTCTCACTGACAAGCAGCAAGTATATGATTTTGACCTTCTGGAGGAGTATCTATCTCTTCTATTTGTATTTCCAGTTATATCACTTTTTTGCTTAGGCACATTATATTATAAAGCTCTGGTGATTTTTTTATTCCCTTATACTAAATTTTTTTGTTATTTTGGTTTTAGGAAAATCAAGATGCATTGATCAAGTGTATCACAAAAGATGTTGGCTTTAGTAATGGAAGACCTATAGTTGCATGTATCATATATAAGTCACTTCTCCAATGGCGTTCATTTGAATTTGAAAGAGCAAGTGTTTTTTATCGTATCATTCAAATGATTGGTTCAATAATTAAGGTATCATTTCTTCTGCATTTCCCCAGTTCTGAGTAGTTTATGTGAATTGGCCCTATAGAATATAATGATTTACTCATGTAAATTTCTCAATAATAACTAAATTTTAAGTCAAAAAAGGATGTAATTGTCCCTATAGAATATAATTACCCATGGTCACCTCATTCTACTCATGAAAATCCTTCTTATCAAAGATATTGTGGCAAACAAATCACATCAGCATGAGCTAGTATGGGTCTTCCCAACCTATTATGGGTTACAAGAACTTTTTAGCACATCAATGAGACATCAAAACTATTGTAGCGATCAAGATTACTAAAGAAGACATATCAAGGAGATTGGCTTATGGTCTCATCGATGAAGAAAATCTATCAAAAAGACAAGTCATCTCTGCATAAAAAATATATGCTAGCTTGAACGTTTAAGTCTCACCGATGAAGTTTCACTGGCGAGACCATCATTTCTTTCACTGACAGGAGCACTGGGAATATATTGGCGAGACATAGCGAGTTGGGTAAACATTCAGATGTTACCTTGATGGTATAAATCTCATTGATATTCTTCCTCGTGCTCTGTCAATGGGACCACAAGTTAGTCCTGATAAATCTTTTTTTTGAAAAAAATACAATGTTTCGTCAAAATTTTGACAAACAAGTCCGACGAAAAAAAAAAGTGCAACGAGGTTGCTATAGCTTTGACACAATTTTGATTTGATTCTAGTGGCAAGATCATCGAACAAATGATGAATGTTTGTCAGAATATTGGGAAGATTGGCTTTTGGTCTCATAGATGAAGAGAATCCATCAGCAAGACAAGTCATTTCAGCATGAAAAATATATACTGGCCCAAACGTTTAAGTCTCACCAATGAAGTTTCATTGGTGAGACCATCATTTATTTCACTAAAAGAAGCACTGGGAATATATCGGTGAGACATAGCAGGTTAGGTAAACATTCAGAACTTAACCTGATGGTATAAGTCTCACCGATATACTTCCTCGTGCTCTGTCGATGAGACCACAAGTTAGTCCTCCCAATGGCGAGATCATCAAACAAACAACGAATTTTTGTTGGAATTTCCATGAAACTTGGTCACAATTGCAACAAAATTCTCATCCTACTCTGACGATTTATCAAAGGCATGCCATGTGTGTTATAGCTATTGTTCGTCACTATTCCGATGAACACCAGGTCCATTTTTTGTGGCGGAAACCAACAAAGTTCAGTCATGATTTCAACATTTTACAACTCCACGGGAAATCGATGAAAAGTTAGTGACAAAAATACTTCAAGTGATTCATCGAAATTCCAACAATAGTTTTTTGACAGTTCAACAAAATTTCGTCAGAAAGTGGAGTCAAATACAGTAGTGCACAATAAAATGATAATATTCTTTTATAAGATTTTAGATATAAGTAGAGGACTCATGTCCTGTTGTGATGCATATTTTTTTGTAATTTTTTTCCAAGTAAATAATTAATTATGAATTTTTATTACAATTTTAAAAAATATAAAAACTTATATATCTGACCACCTTAACTTGGTCAAAAATTCATGAAATTCATTTTTTTTTAATCCTATAGTATGCGAAGCATAGAATGTGACGCATGTTTCAGATTCAAAAAATGTGATACCGTTTGAAAGCTATAGATGTTTTTCAATCAACCTATCAATCAAGACTTTAGTTGTAATTCAAATAGAAAATGAATAATAATTATTTATTATATTCAAAATAAAGCATAATTTATATTGGTGCAAAGCTCAGAATCTCCTTTAAAAACCCTTCTCATTTCATCAATTTTGAGCAAAAAAAGTTATCAGCCACATACCCTACACATACCCATCATATCGGCACTTTTTGGCCCATCATGATCCTGCACATACCCTGTATGAAAAATTCATTTTCATCAATTCACTGACAAAAAATTCACCAACAGCAATTCATCGTGGTGGAAAATTTACCACCAAGTAAAATTCACTGTCAACAATTCACCGCAGTGAAAATTAACCGCATTAATATTTTTAATAAAATCAAATTTTTTGAAATATATATTAAAAAATATTAATGTGGTTAATTTTTTGTGGTGAATTGTTGATAGTGAATTTTACTTGGCGGTGAATTTTCCTTCAGTGAATTTTCCTTCGATGAATTTTTCACCACGATGAATTGCTAGCAGTGAATTTTCCATCAGTGAATTGCTGACAATGAATTTTCCTAGAGCCAGATTGAGATAATATCAAAAAGTGTGTTAAGGATTGTGAACCCCAATCCTAGATCTGCACAAACATAGCAAATAAACACAATATTAGATCCATATGCAAGTTAGAACTAAGATTCCCCATGCAATTCATCTACAATGCTCAAAATAGGAAAGAAATGAAGAACAAAATAAGAAAAGCTATTAAATCCTATTTAAGCATGCAAACTCTCAATCCCATGGGGGAATTGGTGACAATTTGATGTGGAAACTGGCCCTTTCCCAACTTCTTTGCAAGCTTGATGAAGATTGATCCACTTGATGATGATGAACAATGTGCTTCCTTGATGAAATCTGCAATAACCTAGCTATGATGAAAAAATGCTATGAAAATGGATGAATTTGCTTTAAATATGAAGATAGTAACTTTTCTCTAAGTTGTGGATCCAAAATAAGAAGAAGAGCCTTCTATTTATAGAAGAACAAGATGGAAGAATAAGCAAAATGGAGGAATGTGGGATCATTCAACATCCAATGGCCAAGTTCCACTTGTCAAGATGTGAATGGAGGAAGTTTGTGCACATTTTGGTCATTGTGCATGATAAATGCTATTAGGTGGATTTTGAAATTTCAAAAGTTGGCTTGTTGGAGGGAGAAGAAAGAGTCTTAAATTCCAAGTGGGAGACATGTAAGAGACAATGTAAGAGGATTTAATGCCATGTTGGAGGACAAGTCTTTTTGGAGGGACTTTTTGGAATTTGAAGCATATTCCCTAAAGATGCCATTTTGAATGATAATAGAAGAAATAATAAATCAAATAAATTGATTTATTGTGCAAGTTGCAAAATCTACATAATTGGGGGATTAGATTAACATTAATCATGATTTGATTAATTTTAATGGAGATTAGTTGATTGTGACATTCAACTTAAATATTTGGATTTATTTAAATTAAATGAGAAGATAAAGAGCATTAGAAATTTAATTAAATATTTGGATTTATTTAATTAAATGAAGGAACTTTAGGAGATTAATTAAATAAAAATTGATTTATTTAATTAAAGAGACAAAGATGATTTAATCAGCTAAAATGATGTATTTAATTAGATAAAGTTAAGTAGAAGGGGAAATATGATTTAATTAAATAAAGAATGATTTATTTAATTAAAAAGAGGAAATATGATGAATTTTAATCAGATAAAGATTATTTGATTAAAATGGTTAGTAGAGGGATGATTAAGAACAAAATGAAATTAGTGATTTTAGATTAGATGCATGTATATTTTACGTGTCTACATTTTTCCTCTTTGAAGTAATGTACCTATTGCGTTGGTTCAAAGAATAATCTTGTTGCGGTCAAATTTCAAAAAAAATCTAATTTTTTCAGATGCCCGAGTGGAAAGAAGTATACTAGTACACTTCCCCCTCGAGAGATCAAGTGAAAAGTTCAATTTGAGGGTCAATCTCACAATAAAGAGTTTCACAATTGACATATGGATGGTTATGATGGTGATGCAAATGAGATGGTTTTAAGATGCTTAGAATAACCAATCTATATTATCCTACACAACTTAAAATGATGATGCACTACATGTGAGATGGATGATGTGATGATGCATGTATGATTATGCAATGGATGTTTTATGCAAATGTATGGTTTATGAGATGCTTAGACTAAAAGATCTATATTACACAATGATGAAAATGCATGTGAATGATATGCATCATGTTGACAGTTTGTGGATGTAGGATGGATGCATTGGCGATGATGATTAACTATCCTAGTATGATGTTAGCGTGGAGAGAAGAAAGAAGAAATGAGATGGTGACAAGAGGATTCAACAAGCCAACTTTATTAGAGATGATGATGAGAGATGGATGATTTTCTTATCAAGAATTGGGACTTTAAAAGGGTGACTTACCTTATATGTTTGATAACACACATAGGCAAGATGCATCAAGGTATAAAGAACCAAGATGGCGTTGCACCTAGTGTGATGGAATTTGACTCAACAATCAAATAGGAGTACTTCTGTTCACACCTAGCATATGAAACCTTATTCAGAATGTAGTTCAAATATTTCAAATATCTCATACCAAAACATAGAAAAGCAAGCCTTCCTATGTGGTCAACAAGATAGCAAATCAAGCAAATCATGCATGACCAAATTATATTACAAGAATATCCAACAAGCACAATAGATAAAAAGATAATGATCATTTCCCCATTCCTTTCTCACTAAATCCCTTCATTTGGGACATCATCGAGAGGTCATTGAAATGAGCACAATAAGATAAGTCAAAAGACAAAGATAAAGCAAACAAACAAGCTAATGTTCTTCATACCGCTAGCCAAGACTAAACTGTAGTGATGCCTGATGTTGATGTCCATTGTAGGAAGGACGCATCCTAGGACATGATGTTGTCAAATGATGATCTGGGATTGATTGGATGATAGGCTATTGACACAAAGAGTTGACCAACTTGTTTATGTACTGACCTAGACTCAAGACCTTGACATTTGAGTTTTCACTTTTAACCTGTAGGCTAGACTTGTTTCTAACTATTTCACCAAAGGTTGAGGATGAAGATTGATTTATTATGAGTGATGTTTATTGCAGGTGAAAGTGAGAAGATTTGGATGGATTTTTTCAAATATTTGGATTTTTTTGAAGTTTTGAAATGTTTTGAGACTGTTTTTAGTAATTTCAAGATGTTTTACAAATGTTTTGATTTTTGAATTTTCAAATGTTTTAGGATTTTTTGAAATTTTGACCAAGAGACTAACCTAAAGACCTATCCTAGGGGACTCGGGGGCTAATCAACAAATTAGCCTTGCCTAGTTATACACGTAGAGACCACGTAGTTTGACTGACATAGAATCAATTATTGATGAGATATGAACAAATGGATTGTTAGTTTATTGTGACGGGCTTTGAAAGGACTGGCCTAAGTGTCTAGGGGGATGATCAAAGATCAACCTTTCCTACATTCAAAGCTCAGAGATGACGTATTTTGAAATGACGACTCTATTTTGACTTTTGGATTTTTGACCTATTTTTGGATTTTGATATATTTTGGATGTTTTTGGATTTTTCTTGGCTTTTTAACTATTTTTTGGATTTTTTTTGAGATTTTAATTTTTTTGGATTTTTTTATTTTTCTGATGTTTTTGGATTTTCTAATTTAGGGATCTCAAGAACATACACAAATATGATCCGATGAGAACATACCCCTAGCGTGATGTAATAGACTACTCTAATAAAGGCAGGACAAACTAACCTTGAGAATGGGCCAAGTAGTACTAGGAGGGATCATGACATGAACACAAGACCAAGCCAAGATGTAAACATGGATGGGTAATGGATGGAGATAGATGGATGATGGAAGCATAATGGATGGGTGATGTAGAAAAATTCATGAAGATTCTAGAGAATGGAAAGTGCTTAATTACACAAGGCACTTGTTTTTCAGGTTTTCACCAAGGTACTTTGCCAAAGCACCATCGAAGTGGTTTTCACTAGAGGATGATTTTTCTCTTTATTGTTTTTAATCCTTTTTCTAATTTTTTGGGATTTTTTTCTTTTTTTCTTTTTTTTTTTTGTCACCTGGATGCCTATTTGCCAAGTTTTCACCAAGGTGACCATTTTTTAGGATATTTTCTAATTTTTTTGTATTTTTGGTTTTATACCTTGAAAGATTTAGGCATAAAACTTTTTGAGATGGGAGTTGTTCATGGGCTCCTATAGAGGCTTGCCTTCCACTAGTGTTGATAACTAATATGCCCATGACTTGTAGCTTGTTTGAAAAATGGTCCCAACCAATTGGGTTCAAATTTTTGTTGTCATCTGGATTTGGAACGTTCATTTGGTTATCCTTTAACACCAGCTCTCTGACTTGGAAGACTTGGCTTTTGATCTTCTTGTTATAACTCCTCTTGAGTCGGTTCTGATACACCTACAAGTGGTTTAAGCCATCCATGCACCATTCATCTAGCAATTCCAACTCATTTAGTCATGATACCTAGTATTCATCATCCGTGATGAGATTCTATAGTGATATTCTCAGTGATGGGAGCTCGATCTCAATAGGTAATATGGCTTATGATCCATAGACCAGGGAGAATGGGGTGGCACCTGTCGGTGTGCGGATACTTGTTCGATAAGCCCATAGGGCAGGATTCAATTGGAGATGCCAATCATGACCAACTTCATTGATTGTCTTCTTGAGGATTTTTAGGATGGTCTTATTTGTAGCCTCAGCTTGGTTGTTACCTTGGGGGTAATACAGGGTTGAAAAGAGATGTTGGATTTTGAACTTGTGGCATAGGTTGTGAACATCCTGATTCTTGAAGGGTGTCCCTTTATCTGAGATAATGGCTTGTGGGACCCCATAACGACAAATTAAGTAGTTCAGGATGAACTTTGATATCTACTTTCCAATGATATATGTCATGGGGATGGCTTCCACCTACTTGGTGAAGTACTCAGTGGCAGTGATGATAAACTTGTGTCCACTGGATGAGGTGGGAGTTATTTTTCCAACGAGATTGAGCCCACACTACGAAAAGGGCCATGATGTGACAATTGGATAGAGCTCTTGGGTTGGTGCCTAGATGAGGTCCCCATGCTATTGACATTGTAGACATCTTCTGACATAATCATTTGCTTCTCTTTCCATGGTAGGCCAATAATACCCTGTCCTCAGCAATTTCTTGGCCAAGGTCATACCACTTGAGTGTGAACCACAAATGTCATTATGTACCTTGGTTAAGGTAGTCAATGCATCCTCAACATTTAGGAAATGTAATAGGGTTCCTTCAATGCTTCTACGATGAAGGGTATCTCCCAAGATGACAAATCGGGATACGTTTTTGACAAAGGTTTTCTTGAGGTTTAGGGTTATGTGAGCTAGGAGGACTCCTATTCTTAGGTAAGTGTATATATCATGCTACCAGGGATCATCGGGACCAACAATTTTGCACACAAATTCAAACTCTAGTACCTCAAATGCAGGTATGAGAAGCTACTCTATGAGGAATTCCTATTTTGGGATGTCGCATGGGATTCCTAGGAGTGATCCAATTGTAGCCATTGCATTTGTTGCTCTGTTGTTTGCTCTTGGTAGCTGCTCAAATGTAATATCAATGAAGAACTTCTTAAGATTTTCCACCAATTTCTCATAGGGAGTCAACTTGTCATCCTTTGTTTGATACTCATTATTGACTTGATTGATTATGAGTTGTGAATCTTTGTATACTTTGAGTGCCATTATCTGCCATTGCACTACTATTCTTAGCCCTATGACAAGAGCTTCATATTCTACTATGTTATTTATGCACGAGAATGACAGCTTGTATGATTTTGGAATGCAGTCTCCTTGTGAGGTGATGAAGAAGATCCCTGCCCTTGATCCATGTTGTGTGTAGAATCCATCAAAGTACATTTTCTAGTGATCTACTACACTTAAGTTGAAAATTGATTCATCGGGGAATTCTGAGAAAAGGGGATTTTTTTAGTAGATTGGTGCCTCCGCTAGTTGGTCTACAATAGCTTGTCCTTTGATGGCCTCATGTTCCACATACTCTATGTCATGCTCTATGAGGATCATAACCCACTTTGTTGTCTATCCTGTAAGTATTTCTTTGGAAAGTAGGTATTTGAGTGGATCTATCTTTGCAATAAGCTTTATTTGATGGGCTAGCATGTAATTCCTAAACTTTTGTGTTGCAAATACAACTGCTAGACATGATTTTTCAATGGATGTATAGTTCAGTTCATGGCCCACCATGGTTCTACTGATATAATAGATTGCTCTCTCTTTTCCATTTTCATCATGTTGTGCTAGGAGAGTGTCGAGGGCTACTGGTGTTGCTAATATGTATAAGATCAAAGGTTTTCCTAGAATTGGTGGAATGAGTATGGGAGGTGTGATTAAATGCTCCTTGATCTTGTTGATGGATTGATCACACTTTTCTTCCCACTTGTATGCTACCCCCTTGTGGAGTAGATGAGAGTAGGGGACAACCTTACTTGTTAGTTGTGCTATGAATCGACAGATGGACTGTAATCTTCCTTGTAGAACCTTTAGCTATTTTAGTGTCTTTGGTGCCTCCATTTCAAGGATTTCTTTGACCTTAGCAGGATATATCTCGATTCCTCTCATGGACGTGATGTACCTGAGGAGCTTCCCTGACTATACTCTAAAGACACACTTCTTTGGGTTGAGTTTGACTTTATATTCCTCAAACCTATCAAAGATGGAGCCCAATGCAGCTATGTGATCTCATCTTTTCTTTGACTTAGCCAATATATCATCCATGTAATCTTCCACAGCTTTGTGGATCATGTCATGAAAGATTAGTGCCATGGCCCTTTGATAGGTAGCTCCTGTATTCTTCAACCTGAATGGTATCATATTCTAGCAATATGTCCCCCATGGGAAAGTGAAAGTCATTTGATGTTGGTCTTCTTTAGCTATCATGATTTAGTTGTATCCTGAGAATCCGTCCATCAATGATAGCATCTCATGTCCTACCGTCATATCCACGATCATGTCAATGTTTGGAAATGGAAAGTCATCCTTGGGACATGTTTTGTTGAGGTCTATGAAGTCTGTGTAGATACAGATGCCCCCATCAGGCTTTGAAATAGGTACAAGGTTTGAGACCCACTCTGGATAATCTATTAGCTATATGAACCCTACATTTAGGAGCTTTTGCAATTCCATTTCAACCAACAATGCAATTTGGGGATGCATCTTTCTGAGCTTTTGTTTGACGAGCTTTGCTTTAGGGTACATAGCTAGGTGATGGACTATAACCTCTAGATCAAGCCCAGGAATGTCAGCATAGGTCCATGCAAATTTTTTCTTTCTTTCATTCAGGAATGCAGCTAGAAGCTCTTATTCTTCTGTGAGAAGTGACTTTGCATATAATGTAATTTGTGGTTGTTCTTCTATCCCCAAGTTAATTGGATTGCATTTCTCATCTAATACTGCTGAATTCTCTTGATGAATTTCACTGAAAGGAAGATTGAATTCTTCATCCTCCAATGCCTCAGAGAGGTTTTCATCATTGGATACATCCTTTATTTTTACTATTTTAGGGTATGAGAGTGCCACAGTGTGGTTTTCACTCAAAGACCTAGAGATTATTCTCATATTTTTTCTTTTACGGCTAAAGGATTCAATTGTTTCCCCATAATAGGCTTGTGTGTCGAGTATGATGTCAAACTCAACCTTGTGATCTCTACATGGTATAGTGTCCCATAATCCCATAAATTTTGAGAGTACCTCATTGTTTTCGAATGTTTCTAGAACTAGTGGTCCTCGTTGGTCGTAATCAATGAGATAGGGATACACGGTTTATTTCATGGGTTTGACTGGTTGACTCAAAAGATAGGGTACTAATCATGAGAAGGGTGGTATCCTCGAAAGGCATAGGTAAGTCAGTTATGGGATCTTTGTCATCACTACTACTACAAACATCAATTATGTCAAAAGTAAAGTTGTCTGTGACTCAGCCTATGGACACGGGTAATCAAAGTTCGACTCCTGATAACTAAGGGGGAGTCTTGACTACTTTAATTGGGGGACCTCTGCCACTTATGGTTACACTTGAAGGGCTACATCTGAGGCCAATATTTCTCATGTGTGTCTCAGAAATGAGGGGTATTAGGAGACCATTGTCATTCTATCCAAGTCTCTTGTTTCTTTCATAGCCCATACTAAGCATCATTTGTAGTCCCTTGCTACTTTCATCCATAGGTAGATCAGGTATAGTCCTTTCATCTTGGTATAGCAAGCTTGATATGTCTCTTTCATCCACCACTTCTCAACTTAGGTCTCCCCAACTTATGAATCTAGAAGGATCTGCTCTAAAATTTTGGGATGATGTTTCAACTGGTTGGGGTTTCCCATGAGACCTAGGAGATTGAGGTAATTCTCCTACCACAAAAGCACCTTTCTTCATTTTATAATCCCCACACCCATTGTCTTGGAAAATGACATTGATTTCAGAGAGATTAGGGATGGCAGGTGTCTTTGTCTCAGAAGTGGAGGCCAAGGTAGTTGGTTCTACATATGGGGTTGAAGGGCCTTCATCGTTCCTCGACACTTAGGGGATTTTATAGTATTTTTCTTCTAGGTTCTTGTAGTAAGAAAAGGGTTCAGGATCCCCATGAATTGTGACCTCTTGGTTTTGGTATGTGAACTTAACACACTAATGGAAGGTTGATGGCACTGCTTGCATTCCATGGATCCACAGATGCCCCAGGAGAATGTTATAAGGAAATTCAAGGTCAAGGACATAGCGGGTGCTTTACATGATGGTTGGCCCTACTTGAATAGGGAGTTGGATAGTGCCTTGAGACACTCTTTATTCATCATCATAAGCCCTGATTGTGATACCCTTGCTTTTTTCAATGGAGTCCTCTAAGATTCCCAAATTCTTTATAAGCTTGAGGGAATGGATGTTTAGACCTATACCCCCATCCATCAAGACTCTTTTGACTTTGTTCTTTTGAATCAGGACCTCAAGGTGAAGTGAACGATTGTGAGATGGTTGGGTAGGAAATTCCTGATTGGAAAATGTGAGGATATTTGGGGTGATAATGTTTCCAACCATAGCTTGGAATTGTCTAACATCAAGATCCATGGAGACGATGGATGAATCTAATGCTTCCTCAAGGATATTTTTGTGTGTGGGTGATATCTTCAGTAACTCCATGATGGAGACCTGAGCAGGGGT
The DNA here is from genome assembly GCA_007258455.2 of Sequoia sempervirens. Lineage (NCBI taxonomy): Eukaryota > Viridiplantae > Streptophyta > Pinopsida > Cupressales > Cupressaceae > Sequoia > Sequoia sempervirens. The sequence continues at coordinate 330,813,622 of VDFB02000008.1, forward strand.
TCTCTTCAGCTAGTCTAAGACATTGTAACCACTGGGAAATTTTTTTGGATTTGAGGTGGATGCTCTAGGTGGCTATGATGATCCAACAATGGTGATTTTTCTACCATGTGTGGTGACTCCACAATCAACTTTGGATCCTTTGATGTTGATGAAAGTGACTATTTCATCCATGGATGTGACAACATGATCGTACACATGGTTCACATTGGTATACTTTTTATTACCTTTGTTGTTCCCTTTGACATGATCCAACATCAGATTCGTGTATATTTTAAGGTCTTGGTTTCCAGCTCGTTGTTCCACATTTATGATTTTATTATCAATGAGGTCTTGGATTAGATTTTTCAACCTCATACAGTTGGAAATTGTATGCTCCTTGATTTTATGAAAGTCACAAAGGTGATTTTCATTGTACCACGGTGGTTTCACTTGGGGTTCTTGATCATTCTCATATGCGGGGATCTTGATGAGATTCTCGTTTACCAGCTTCTTCATGACTAATTCAATTGATTCCCTAAGGGTTGTGTACTTCTGCTTGGGGGGATACTTTTTTCATGGAGGTGGTCCCCCTTGATTATTCAGGTTGTTGATTTGATTGTTTGGTGGTTGTTGTGATACTGCATTCACTTGCGTGTTGTTTTTTGGTTGCTAATATGTTTGGGTGTTTTGTTTCAGAGCACTGATTATGACCTTGGAATCCACCACACCATCATTGGTGGTATTTTTGTTTCTCACCCACGTGCGATGTTTTTCATTATAGCTGGTGGAAGGTCGGTTGTCTTGATGTTCTAGATATGTGAGTGTACCTCATTGTGTAATAAGGGCTCATTTGATGTTGAGTGCCTTGTAGATCAATTGGTCATACGTGGTAATACCTTGCACCTTGAGATGAAAGGCCAAGGTCTTCTCAGGATTGGAAATGATAGTGCAAACTTTTTGTTCCTCTAGCATGGCCCACTTGCTCCTATTGGCCTTGGATCACCATTGTTGTAAGAAAGAGGAAAATGATTCCCCCTTACATTGTTTAAGAGCAAATAGTTCCTCTAGACTAACATCCATACCAATGTTGAATGTGTAATTTTTTAGGAATGCGTCTATGATTTCTTGGAACTTTTTGATGTCAGGAGGAAGTCGAGAGAACCACTCCATGGCAGGACCAGCCAAACTTCTAGGGAATAGCCACATCAGATAGGTATCATCATATGCGACCTCCATGCAATGTACCTAGAATTCCCTGATGTGATCTTTAGGGTTTCCTATCCCATAGTTTTTTCAAATTTTGGGATTTCAAACCCCTTTGGGAAGGGTACCATTGCAAGGTTCTTGTCGAATGAATAGGGACACAAGTTGCTTGGTGTCTTTGTTGTTTTCCCTAATTGGAGATCAAGCACTTTTTGTGAGAACAATTTGATTTGTGATGTCACGTTGTCCTGTGGATCAGGGGGTGGAGTGAATGTATTTTGAAGTGGTCGAGGTGTTTGATTGATGGGTGGAGTGGTGGGTATGTTGGTGGGAGTTTGTTGCAAGCTCCTTTGCATGATCAAGGCTTGCTGATATGCTTGCATTTTCTATTGTGCCAACAACACTTGTTGTTGGCCTTGTTGTTGTTGTGCCAACAACACTTGTTGTTGTTCCAACAACACTTATTGTTGGGATAGTAATTAGGTGGCTTCTTGTTGTGCTTGGTACTATTTTAGGGCTTGTTGATATTCTTGTTGTTGGGATGCTTGTAATTGTGCTTGGTATTGAGCTTGTGCTTGCACTTTCTGAGGTTGATACTAGGCTTGAGCTTGAGCCTATGCTTGTTGGGATGCTTGTGCACCCTAGGTAGCTTGCGCAGTTCATGCGGCCTGAGCGGCTTGAGCAGCTTGAGTGGCTTGAGTTGCTTGTGTAGCTTGGGCAGCTTGTTGTTGTTGCAACAAAGCTTGAGCTTGGGAAGCTTGTTTTGCTTGTTGTGCTTGTTGTGCAACTAATTGTGATTGCGCTTGTTGAGTGGCTAATTGTGCAGCTTGTTTATTTTGAATTTTTTGGAGTTCCTTTTGATAGGTAGCTTGTTGAGCAGCTTGCAACACAATGCTATATTGGTTTTCCATGTTTGAGTTTGGTGGAGGTGGTGGTGGCAGATTTGGAATGGTGTTTATTATTGTGATGAGAGGCACCGTTGTATTGATGATAGGGATTTGTGTAGTGGATGGTATGATCGGTGTGATTGGTCCTTGAGAGACCACATTTTGGGGGATGGTAGATGTGTTGATTGTTTGGGTTATTGGGATGGTTTCCATTTTTTGTTATGATATCAATAGCAAGGTCAGAGGATTCAGTATGATTCTTTGATTAATGATCGGGGGGTTGTTTTGAATGAGTGGTGGTAACAGAGGTAGTCCCAAACTAAGAGATGATGTGGATGTTAATGGCAAGGATGGAAGTGGTGGAAATTGAGTGGCATACTCCCTTAGGGAAATGATGAAGATGAAGGGACAAATATGCCCCTTGGTCCAAATAGCCCACCTTCTCCTTGCAAGGTCATAGGGAGAGATGTTTTTGTGTCGAGAGGTATTGTGTGAAAGGATGATGATGGGTCATTAGGGTCTTGCAAGGTGAGTAGAACGTATGGGTGTAGCGGATTCAAAGGGATGGATTTACCCAAGATGGTATTTGCATCCAAATCTTGATTATTCACAAGGGGGTGTGTTTGTAGTACATGAAGCAATGAGCTCCCTTTGTTAATAATTTGTTGAGTTGGAGCAATGGATGATGTGATTTGTGGAATTATTTGAGTGATGTTTTGGAATGGAGGTGTGGATGAAATTGGGAGTGTGTTTGAAATTGGGGGCATGATCCCAAGAGGTTGTTCCACATTAGTGTTCACATCATAATCGAAAGGGAGTTTAGCCCCTTGTTTTGTTAATTCAAGCATATATTGTGAGGGATGGAGTTTCATCATGACATTGACAATTCTATGATTTTTGAGATTTTGGACCATTTCAATGATCTCATCTTGAGTCATCACTAGTACGTTGTTGGTAGCGTCCTCCACTTGGAAACCTTCCTCTTGATGGTCTTGTGGAAGGGCAGGAAAATTAAGAGTTGGATTGCTAGTCCCAATGGGATTGATTTCAAAATTGGTTTGACTTAGGTCACTCGAAGTTGGTGTTTCTTTGTTGGTCTCCATGTTCTTCTTGTGTTGTGATCTAGTTTGCACCATAAAATAGGGATCAATTTTCAAGAATGTAAGAGATGAACCTCTAGCTCTTTAGATTGATCTAACTTTAGGCACAAAAGATAAAATATAGGATGATTAAAGATCAAAGGGTGATAATGAAATATGTGAAAGATGGATGATTGGTGAACGATTCAAACTTTTTGAGAAATCTTGAAGGAGATGCTAAACTTTAGGACTTTAGATTGATGTTTGATTTGATTTAGGATTCATTTTATTTTATTTGGATTTGGATAGTGAACTCATAAACTCTAAGAGGTTGGATGAACTATCCTAGAGTAAATTTGTACACAAGATGCTTAATTTGACTAAATGTGTAGAGAAGGATTCATCTATACACATCTAGCCAAACAAGATGATTTTGGTTTGATTTGATTTCACATAATGAACTCCTAAACCCCAAGATGTTGGATGTTATCAAGGGAATTGTTCACAAGGATTGATAATTTGATTAAATATGTGGAGAAGGATTCATATACACAAATCTAATCAAACAAGATGATTTTGATTTGTTTCAAATTATTTTCCCAAAGTTTAACATGAAGGATTTTTTCAAGATTTCTAAGAATTGTTGGTGAGATTATTTTTGGATTGATGTTTTGAAGGATGGATGAAAGTGATTGGTTTGATCCTAAATGAACCTAAAAAGACTCTTGTTTACAAGACCTCAGTGTTGAATAACATGCAATACTTCTTATGTGAGATACTCAAACCTTTGAAAGAGACTTGGATTGTGACAATAGTAAAATAAGTACAAATTTGTATTGTTCCTTGATGCACGTTTGTTAAAGTTGAATTTCAATCTTTCTCTAAATTCATAAAGCATAGACAACATTTTCTTGTGAGCCTTTTGACTAAGACCTTTGTTCTTTGGCTTCTAGATTTTGATCTTTCAGGAAATCATTTGGAAGAGCACATTTGTGGGGTTTAATTGTTTCTTAGATTTTCTTAGTGACTTCTTTTTACCACAAACAATTCTTGATTAGGTTTTCAAACTAGATGTCTAATGTCTAAAATTCTTCTCATCCCACAAAGTCCATTATGTGGAAATCAAGGAAATTAAGGAAAAAATTTCCTATTGTTGACTTTAGTGATAAAATGGAGATATAGATTCAAATGTTTAGAAACCTCTAAGGATAGAATCCCTAGGGAAAGCAATAATACTCAAATTTTGTTAAAGGTATTTACTCCTCTAAAGGGTTTGAAATTTGATGTTCATGTTGAATATTTGTTTTCCCAATGTTTATGATCAAGCAAAGTGTTTTTCGTTCCAAGAACATGCACAACCCTATGGATATGAAAGACCATATTTTTTGAGTTTCCACTTGGATAAATCAAAGCTACGCCTACTCTTAGTAGATGATTAGATACTTGACCACATAGGCTCCCCCTTACAATGCACTCACTTCTCGGGTCAGCCAAGCATCAATACCCATGAAACTTCCATGGCATACTTCTTATCTCTACTAAGAGCCATTAAAATGTGGGACGGCTTCAAAATGATAGTTCTTGCACCAAAAAATAGATAAAGGATTTTGGTCTTTTCTAAACAAGAGGTTCTAATAGGGGCATTCCATTCATGGGGGATCATCCATGCGACAAGAGACCATTGTTTCCCTTCTTGCTGGAACAATCCTCGTGATACTTTCCTTTCCTCAAGTACCCACACTTATATACAGGTTGGAAGTTGCTTGGCTTTAGCGTGTTCCTGATTGGGTTGTTCCCTTGGGTGATTACTTTTTCCCACAAGATAGGCCCTCTAAGATAAAACAAAGGTGAGCAAATACATTCGTATTTCGATCAATCTTCTTTGAGAAACAAAGAGAGAGCACACATAATGCGTTCCACTCACACTCGCAAGCTTTGTTCAATTTTAAGAATCTAAATTGAAGTGTGGAGGTAATCACTTATGCAACTTAATATCACAAAAAATCCTTTTGATTCTCAAGATATCTATGAGGCACGAGAGAAGCGCATACGTCTTTTAAATGATATTACTTTGGATAAGAGATTACAAAACATAAAAGGCACATGTACATTTTAACCTTCAAAGAAAGAATGGATTCTTTTTAAGCACTGAAATCGAAGTGTGAGAGTTGTTTGTCAAATTTTTAGAACCTAAATTGAAATTTAGTAATTGTCTAATGTTCTTTTTAACCCTTTGTAGCAAAAACAAAAGCTTTTGTAGTGTTCTTTTTAGAATCCAAAAAGAAGTGAGTTGGCCTAAAATTGAAAAAAAAAGCAAAAAATGAAAGTCCTAAGCATTTAAAAATATTTTTTTAATTCAAATTTAATGCCCACTTCTTCAACTCCAATCTATTATTGTTCTTTGATTCCAATGTGAGAGAAAAACCACTATTTTTTGTTGATGCCAACCTATTCCATAGTGGATTGGTGCTACTTTGATATGAAAAGTAGCCCTTTCCCAACCCTTGACAAGTTAAATGATGAAAATGCTATGAATTCAAATGACAATACTTGTGCATAAGATTGTGGATTCAAAATAAGAAGAGCCTTATATTTATAGAAGAACAAGATGGAAGAATAATAAAAATGGAGGAATGTGGGATCATTCAAGATCCAATGGCCAAGTGCCACTTGTCAAGATGTGAATGAAGGAAGGTTATGCACATTTTGGTCATTGTGCATGGTAAAGCTATTAGGTGGATTTTGAAATTTTGAAATTTGGCTTGTTGGAGGGAGAAGAAAGACTCTTAAGTGCCAAGTGGGAGACATGTAAGAGACAATGTAAGAAGAGTTAATGCCATGTTGGAGGACAATTCCTTTTGAAGGGACTTTTTGGAATTTGAAGCATATTCCCTAAAGATGCAATTTTGAATTATAATAGAAGAAATAATAAATCAAATAAATTGATTTATTGTGCAAGGTGCAAAATCCAGAGAATTGGAGGATTAGATTAGCATTAATTATGATTTGATTAATTTTAATGGAGGTTAGTTGATTATGACATTCAACTTAAATATTTGGATTTATTTAAATTGAATGAGAAGATAAATAAAATTAGAGATTTAGTTAAATATTTGGATTTATCAATTAAATGAAGGAACTTTAGGAGATTAATTAAATAAGAAATTGATTTATTTAATTAAAGAGACAAATATGATTTAATAAGCTAAAATGATATATTTAATTAGATAAAGTTAAGTAGAAGGGGGAATATGATTTATTTAATTTAAAAGAGCAAATATGATGAATTTTAATCAAATAAATATTATTTGATTAAAATGGTTAGTAGAGGGATGATTAAGGACAAAATGAAATTAGTGCTTCTGGATTAGATGTATGTATATTTTACGTGTCTACAAGGATTTGTCTTTTTCCTTAGATTTGAATTTATTTTTATTTACATTTTAATATTAAAAATATTATTATTATTCATTCATATTCCATGATAGTTTCATAGTAGTGAAATTAAACTTCTAAATCATATTTGAACTTTATTTTCTTTTTCTTTTTTTTATGGATTCTACATAATTATTTTTTTGTTTTTTTTAAAGTAGTTTTCTTGAAAATTTATAAGTTGAATCTTAATAAAACATTAGAGTTAATTATTATTTTTTACTCAAAAATTAAATTTTATAGACTTGATAATCTTACTCCATTTATTCTTAGTTATCTCTTTATAAAATACTAATTTATTTAATTCTAAAAATTATCTCTCTTGTTTATATCCTAGTTACAAATTTTATAATGATAACAACCTTAAGCTTTTGAACATTTAATTATACAATGATTCTTGAAATTTTTATTGACAAGATTTTTAATATTTTAATATTTATTGAATATTATTAAAATAATATATTTAAATATTTTATATTGTTTGCTCACTAAAACTAAATTTTAAATAGTGATTTTATTTTAAAACAATTGAATCCACTCTAAAAGGGACCTTTAGAAATTTCCTATCTAGCTAAATTTGCATGCATAATATTTATGAAAATAAAATGTATATATTTTGTAAACAAGAACGAATGCAATGACATGAATAATTTAACTAGTAGTCAATAACTTTGACTCTCTTATAAATTATACATCATATCTAAATATTTAGAGTTAGGATTAAAATTACACATGTCATAAGTACATAACCTTACAATATTCTAAACCCAAATAGTATCTTCCAAATCTTATTCTTTTACAAGAAAATATATTAAAAAAGGTACCTAACAATTATTAATGTTTTCTATCAAGTTGAGTGAAGAGCTAAGAAGTAGATGTATCTGAGTTATTATTCCTTAGACGAATTGTACTCTCTAGAAAAGGTGAGATATCTATGGGCAATTGAAAAGATTTTGTACCAAGAAAATCTCTTGATGTTCTTTCTAATCTTTCAACTATCTCCATCATATTTGGGCGTTGTTGTGGCAGCTCCCTTGTGCAAGACAACCCTACTTGAATAAGTTGAGTAAGGCATGACAATACCATTGATGAATTTGATTCATTAACATCTATAATCAAGGTATTATCCACCACTTCTATGATATTATTTGGAAAATCCATACCTACCCATTTTGGTAGATTGATTCCTTCTACAAAAATTTCATCTGTAGGTCTCTTCCTTGTCAACAACTCTAAAAGAAGAATTCCATAGCTATATACATCTCCTTTTGATGAAATATTTCCACCCATTCCATACTCTGTAATACAATGCAATAATTAGTGATTATCATTTCATATGAAACATTAACACTAAATACAAACCCAATACAATGACAACTTATGTTGTAATAATTTATAATGTATACCTCATGTAATACAAATTTTAGACTCCTTGAGTATATTTATACAAGCCAATGCATCAATTAAATGATAAAATATGATTTATTTTTTTCATTCTAAAGTCGTATATATATGGATTCATAACAACCCCTAACAAAACATTCTTTAGTTTTATAGGTTATAATGAATGTGTTGTACAAAGTAATGATGATGTAGTTATGTTATTCATTGTACTACCATCTTTTCAATTCCTAATTGATTAGATAAATTTAATAAGCATTCATCTCCTCCCTCAAGATATAGCCATCTCTCTAAACTTCCATTAGACTTGAGTAGAAAAATAAATGCTTTAAAACCAATATTAGAAAAAGTTGAATGATTTTGATCATTTTGTGTTGCCTCACTCTTTTTAACATATTTTGTTCTCTGTTACTTTTTTTAGGATATTTTTCATGTTGGAAACTAAGAACTTTAACAACAATATTTGTACATTTTTTAGCATTGGGACATATAAATAAATATAAACCACCAAATCCTAATATATTCATTTATCTAAACCCACCAATTGCATCTTTGAATTCTTCACTTGAAATTATTTTAGGCCTAATTTTGAAGTCAAAAATATTTTTTTAGTATGTACCATATAGACAATTACCAAAAAATATAATATGCATGACAATTATAATGCTACTCACAATCATACTATCACCTTTCTAGAGACTAAAAATAGTTTCTATTTGGAATCAAAGCATGGCTAAAAATTGGTCAAATTGCCAAAAAGGACAAGATTTACCATAGATATTCTTCTTAGGTGGAGGAAATGGATCTTTCTATAGGCATTAAAGGCGAAACATCTACCCCAACCAAGGATGAATCTAGACCTATATTTTTTTTATTCTTGAAAGCTTAATTTCTTGAAGAAAATAAATTGCTAAGGGAAAGGAGATATGTGGCCTAGAAAATACATGCCTACAAGATTCAAAGAAAGTAGGAGTGGTCACACTAAATGCATGACTATCTACAATGATGAAAAGTTAAACATACACAACCCCACCATAATTTCCATTTGGAAAGAAATGCATACTCCCAACTTCTTCTTTCCTCCCATGTAGTTTTCAACTAAATTACCAAATATATGCTAGAAAAGATGAACATTAGTTAGAGACCTACTATGCCATTATCTAATAGTTTTCATGAGGATATGTGTAGTTGAATTGTAGATTGCATAAAAAATAATTTGTATGATTAGTTATATAGTATTATATAGGTATTTAGGTTTAGATAGGTGACATCCATGGATAAAGTAAGGTACATATAGGAGGTAGCGATTAGTTTATTATCATCATATTGTCAATTATTTTCTTATTGAATACTTTGGAGGCTCACTACCTAGAAGTGACTAATTATTATCAATTATTTGCAACATATCAACTATTATATTCTTCTCTTATGCAAGTAATTTTATTACAAATGGTATTAGAGCATGATCTTAGCATCTAGAAGGTGAGAAATTAGATAATTTTTTAATTTATGAAAAATTATAAAACATATATATCTTTCACTTTGGTGAATTATTTTAATACCTTTACAAGTTCATTTTGTTAGGATTAAGGTGCCATTTACTTTGTAATCCTATGTAGTATTCATGTGTCTCCAACACTCTTAGAAAGTATCCTTTGAAACATAGGGTGTAATTGGAAATTAATTTTATAATTTAGATTCTCATGCAATCTTGATATTAGTTGTAATTGCATTCATGAAGAAGGTGGAGTTAACAATGATGGTTATAAACCTATTTTCAACAATATCTCAACTTGGACATGAGAATTGAGTAGTAGAATATCTTGGGTGTTATTTGTAGGTCACATATGATTTCGTGATGATTTTGGACACCCACCTTATTATATGAATCATTATGAAAGAGTTATAAATCAAAGATGTCATATATTATTAGTATGCGAGTTATGTATACTTTTCATGGCTCATTAGGAGTTTCATTTACTATTCTCAAATGAATCTCTCAATTTTGGATGTGAATTATGTTGGTGTAATTAAATATTTAATTACACTTTATTAAGTTTACATTGGTCTTAATTAGGTTTTACCTTTAGGGTTTTACATCTTTCTTTATAAAATCATGTCATATCATGTAATTCATTATTCCCATTAATATTATTTGCACATCTTTTGCAAATTGCTCTTGCATCTTTGTTTTTTCTCCTTAGAAGGCTAATCCAGGTTTTGCAGGTGATCTTGGTTTTATGGAGTTTATCAAAAACTCTAATATGGTATCATAGCACTAATCTGCAAGCCCCTTTTTAGATTAGGGATAAATTCAATCAAAGAGTTAGTTTTTTTGGATCCTCAAGAGATCAACCTTGAGCAATTTTTTGGTGCATTTTGGATAAAAAATGGCCAATATATTTTTGTGTATTTTTTAGAAAAGTAATTTTTGGGGTTTGTTTAAAATCATGAAATTCCATCTAGGTATATGCTAGATTTTGCAGATAGTGAACAAAACGTACAAAAAGGGTTGTCAAAATCGTGGCTATTTTCCTTGCAAGTGAAGTTTTTTATTTTTACCAAATAGCATGTTCTGCTTTTTGGATTCAAAAACATTTTCTAGGTTTTTTGGAAACACCAAAATATTATCTAGGTATCCATTATTTTTTGCATGCAACACGTAAATTTTTCAAAAATCAAATCAGAAGAGTTGTGTCTGAATTGTCGACTAGCAAAATTTACCCTTTTTTTAAAAAATTCATAACTTGAGCATATGGTGTCCGTTTTTTGAAAACTTTATACTATTGAAAAGCTAATTTCATCCTTTATGTAGATATGAGGTCAATTTTTTTATGGAGGTAGATGTGAACATTAATCCTTGCATGCAATATTTCCTTTTTGCATGCTTTATATTTTCATTTTCTCTTTGATTTCTACATGTTTCAAGCATGTTCTCCTTTTACAATCTTGGGATATTGTAATAAATGAACTTCAATAAAGTTCCATCAAGGGGGATTCTTGCATAATAATTTGATTTGAGTGTAGTCACATGGAATGCACTTTGATCCCATCTTCATATTCATGACAACTCGCATGATTTGTATCTAGATTATGTAGTTTCTTTTGGCTATAATCTTGCTCATAACTTGACATATTTTGTTTCGCATCAGTTCATGTCTTAGATTGAGAGCATATGGTTAATGATCTTGAATTGCATCATATTCTCATCAGGTCACATCTCAATTTGAGGGCCATTCATTTTATGGTTAATTGTTGAGAATCTTCATGGCACTTGCTCCTATGGATTAGTTTTAGTCATAGTTCAACATCAATAGTGAGATACAAATAGCTTTCATATTCTTTCATCATATCTTTCCCTCTTATGGGGGGAGCATTTCTTATGTATCTATGTGATGGATGGTGTACATGGGGGGTCTTATGGAGTCCTCCATCTTTCACCACTTGGTTGCATTCTCTATTTCTTTTGCATTGCATGTGTACATAGGTACCTAACATGACCTTGTTGTTGGGACCCATTCATGCTTTCATGCATCCATCCTTGGATTGTTTGCATGTTTCTTATTCTCCCTAAGTTGTACTTAAGGGGGGGTGTTGGTGTAATTAAATACTTAATTACACTTTATTAAGTTTACTTAGGTCCTAATTATATATTACCTTTAGGGTTTTACATATTGCTTTATAAAAGCAAGTCATCTCATCTAATTCATTATTCCCAATAATATTATTTACACATCTTTTTCTCCTTGTAGGAGGCTAATCCAAGTTTTGTAGGTGATCTTTGTTTTATGGAGTTTATTGGAAACTCTAACAAATTATTTTTTATTTTTCTATTGTTTAATGGTAAATTATTTTGAAAAACCATAAATATGGTGTTCCTCTCCCATTTTTCTATAAATTGAAGGCATGAGATAACAGTTTGATGAATAAGTTTATAGGTACTCAGGAATTACTAGATTGAAGAAATATAAGGAATGAAGGAAGAATATTGCATTGTACTCTTATTTTGGAGACAAAATATTGTCCTCTTGGAATTTTTTTCTTAGGATGGTTTCTCCATGTTTTTGATTGATTAAGAAACAAACTAGAGTGTTGAACACTTTAAAAAAATCCCCAAGGGAAGATCAAAACAAGCCACCAACATGCCACTAACAACACATGAGAAGTAATTAAAATTTTAGAGTATTAATCAAAAACATAAATAAACCAACATAAAACATAGAAACTAAGAAAAGAGTTATCCCTAATCTTCAATAAGGAATTGGGATAGGTTTCCATACTTTGTGCTAATACTTGCACTTGAGTCTATGCCATTTCACTTGAGCTCCATATCTTATAAGATACACAAGTTAACTTAGCTAATTGTGCATCACTTTAGAGTTGAATTTGGATAAAAATTTAAACATCCTTCTAGGGCATCCACTTTGGTTTTGAGTTTAGCCAACTTAGCAAAAGTTTGGTCGTACTTGGGGTACCCTTTCTAGGAAAGTTCATCAAGAGGAGTTGGATTAGTTTCTTTTGAATAAGATATTGGGGCATTCATATCTTCAAACAAACTACCACCCACACTTTGAGAGGTCACATTATTTTCCTCTTCCTCATTATCTTTTCCTCATACTACATAGAATTACTAGGATCCTCCCCATCTTTGAGATTAGGGGTCGATTGAATAGTAATTATATCGGATCTCCTTATGTTTGGCATAATCATTCCCATGCCAACTTCAATAGAAGTAACTTAAGGAAAAATGAACACCTTATTATCCACTTCTGTGGCTTCCAAATTATCCTTTGGGATAAAACCTTCCTCCTTGACAAACATATCTTCCTCATCAATAAACTAAACATAGCTTTTTTTAGCATTCTTAGCTTTGGGGTTTTTAAAATTTCCAGTAGAACTCCTCTATATAGGTTTCTTTATCACAACACGAGTCATCAAGGGACTATTTTTAAGGGTTGAAAGGATCACAACATCATCTTGAGGTGAAGAACTAGGGGTCTTAGGGAATTTATTTTTATAATAGACTCATAGAATCTAGACTATTTTTGTGGTAGCATCAGGGGATGATTTCAATGTAACCTCCAAAGGAGGATATTCATTTTCAATTTGATATGTGAGAGGGATGGGGAAGGAATAAAAAATTAGGTCTCTTATTCTTGCCTTTCAAAGAAATCACCATAGGGGAATCAACCTTCTTTCAAGTTGGACTAACAAGCAGAGAATCATCAACAAGGCAAGCTCTAATGGGATTTGATGGGAATAAGACCAAATTATATTGGTACAAGTGAAAGATTAGCTCTTGATGAAGTTTAAAAGTGGTTCTTTAAGGGATTTTAGCAACCATGTCCTTAACTTCTTTAACATAGGATTCTAGTGAAGAAAGAAAATAAAGGGGAAAATTGAGAAGCATTTTATGTCAAAAATTATTCAAGAGGAAAAATGATAATGATAGTATCTCTTGAAAAGATCTTCTAACCTGTAAAGTACTTTATGATTATGAAATATACCTTATTCAATGGAGGAGGAAAATTATCCCTTTTGAACCCACCATGTAGCTTCACAGGAGCTTCAACCTCCTTGAAGAACAAGGCCATGCTCTCATTGTCTAGCATTTTTCTCACTTTAGTTTTTTTTCCTTTGTAATAAATTTCCATGAAATCAAAGATGATCTCTTAACTCACTTAAAAAATAATTCTTCCCATTTAAACTCATTGTTTATTCTATGCATTAGAAAATTGAATGGAGAAGGTTTCATCATAACCATCTAGGAATTGCAAAAAAAGAATTATACCTCCTTCATAGTAGATATACTAGAAGGTTTCATCTCCTTTATCCTCCTCATAGGAGACAAGTTCAATTCATATCCTTTTTCCACCCATAGTTATAATCATATGACACCAATATATGGGGTGGAAGAGAAATAAGAAAGTATTGGTGAGATGGGTGTTTCTATAGTAGTCTCCACAAAACCTCAACCATAAGAGATTAAAAAAAAATATTTTAAAAAATTCTCAAACCTTTGTGGAAAGTGTTAGAATTGATAGTTGTTAGAATTGTGAATAAACACAAGATGAAATATTAAACAACAAATAAAACAACCTTCCATGTAAAGAGAGTTGCAAATAATGGTTTTTTATATCCTCAATAAGAAAATACTTAAAGAATGAACCTAAAGAGTCTTCATGGAGATATAGTGAGGTAATATAATGAGGGTGTTGAACACTTAAAATACTGAGAGGGGGAGGTGAATCGGTATTCTTTTAAACCACTTGAAAACATTTAAGAATTCATTCCACATAACATATTCAATTTGCAGTAGTAAAGAAAATTATGAAAGGAAAAATCAATGCACATAACATATGAACACCAATTTTTTATGTGGAAAACCCTAAATGGGAAAAAACAAGGTGAGGATTAGCTCACAATATATTATAACTGGTTATGGTATATTATAGAAGTGCTCATTGTAGGTGGACTCACTATCCAAGTCGACTCACTACTTGCTAAAGGAAGAAAAGATAGAGATATTGTGTCACACAATGAAAATTTCAACAGTTACAATTGCATCTAACATATACATGAATTATAGTTTCATTGAAGCCCAAAATATTGACTTTACACACTTCACACAAATCTGCATTAACACTCTACTATGTTTTATATTTTCCTTGTGCTCACAAAATTCACATAGAATGCACACCACATCACTTCTCTATGTTCAAAACATTGAGAAAGAACTTACATATATATATAATTCATCCACAAACACCTATAACATCAATTAGGTCATCCTAATTAGATTTACCATACCAATTATACCTTGTTGGTTCAATATACATACATATGCACCTCACTCGAAGATTCAAAATTCATAACAAATCAAAATAGATCGACATGGACCTATAATGTCTCCTACATAATGGATCAAAATACATTCAAGCTCCACAATACACAATTCACATTAGGCTAGCACCAATAATGACCTAATAACAAAATTTTCTAATTGTACAGCCACATTCGAACACACGGACTTCTAAACCCTATGCTATTTGGAATACACACTCTACCGACAC
This sequence comes from Sequoia sempervirens, assembly GCA_007258455.2. Taxonomy (NCBI): domain Eukaryota; kingdom Viridiplantae; phylum Streptophyta; class Pinopsida; order Cupressales; family Cupressaceae; genus Sequoia; species Sequoia sempervirens. The sequence continues at coordinate 330,828,676 of VDFB02000008.1, forward strand.
CTATCAACATCTCCAAAAAACCACAAAGCTAGATTCTAATCTATGGAGAAGTGTGGATTCACCACACATATGCCCTAAATTGGAAAACATTTGTTACTACTAGATTGATATATTGTTACTCATAACTTTAACACTAGGATCCAAAACAATATGAAATTTTGGAACTAGGCTCCTCTATCATCCAAAAATATTATATCAAAAGTGAAAAGCAATATCTTATATAGAAGACCAGTGTGGACCCAAAAATCAAATGTCATGTACTCAGAATTACTTGTATTGGCACATAGTCAATTTTCCCTTCATTTATCTTCACCGAATCAAACCTTCTTGCAAATTCCCATTAGATTACTATCTCAAAACATGCTCAAGCTATAAAAATTGATCTGCATGATGGTCTTCATACCAGAATAAAAAATTTACATCAATAACAACATTGGAATGTAATGCACTTATCCCTCATGGTCATGTTGCCAACAAATGCATCAATGACAAAATCATTATTCTTCCACAAATCTCCCCCTTTGACATTGATGGAAACATGCCAAAAATATTCTCCCAAAAATACTCTCCCCCTTTGCAATCAAGGGATAAGGGCACAAAACATAAGTCTTTGACATAAATTGGAACTCCCCCTGACTGATATGTACATATAAACAAGCTAAAAACTTAATTGACTCCCCCTAGGAGTGCTATCCAACAAAAAAATGTACTAGAAATTTTCCTTATATCTTCCACATATGTACATAGAAATATGAAACAACAACTAAAATGCATAAAAGGAAAGAAATTTATTCACCTCGAAGAAGAGTTTGACCATTGCAACTTCTGAAGGTGGCATTACCACACTTTCTTCCCTTCTTCCCAAACCTTATTGGCTATGCCAATAATTTTTCTTTGAGTCTCAAACTCCATCAAGAGTTCCTCACCATCATGCAGAGTGTTGGGTACTAGATTTATCTTTGAATCTCTTTTAGTACTCAAAAAGGCACTAGAAATAGATATGAACTTAGAGTTCACTAGATCCTTGAGATTACCAAACTGCATTATGATCTTTTATTTATGAGCTTTCATTTGAAAATACTACTCATGCAAGTTCTATGTTGCAACCTAGGACTCAATAGAGTCCATCTCATCATTTATGATATTTATGGATCTTGGCCACTTCATACAAAATTGAAATAAAGCTTTGTCTTTTGCCACACAAACCTGTACACCTTAAAGGTTTTCCTAGAATTTGTTGTGTGTAGTAGCACACTTCTCTATGATATCCATTAATCTCCTAACCTTTACTTTTTTCTCTAACTCTTTCTCTAATTTCCCCTGCAATCCAATAGCATAATCCTTCAAATAATCAAGCAAAAAATTCAAATTTTCCATATTGGATAGAGAATTATCAATTCTAACATCAAGTATGGCCTCCTAAAAATCCTTTATAGCCTCATCAATCATTTCTCCACTCTTCTAATGAGTCTCAATGATTTCTTTCTAGGAAGATGTGTGGAATACATCACCTAATTGAAGCTTGTGAAGAGGTGAAATCTTGTTCATGTCCATATACCCTTGTTGCATTGGAAGTTGTAATAATTGAGTGAACACAATAGGTTGGAACTATAACTACATATTTAACAAATTCTTTAAGGAATCTTCAGAGGAACCAGAAGATTCACCTATAGTCTTTACTTCCTCCTCTACAACCTTATCCTTCAAATCCTTTTCTTTATCACCAATGTTAATTGGTGCCTCTACATCCTTCTTCACCTCATTTCTAGATGCATCCTCATCCCTTTTATCATCATTCCTTTTAGGCATAACTTCACCAGTTGATTGTTCTTTGTTATTTGGAGGAATAATTATCTCTAGTTGGCCTTGAGTGTTTTCAAAATTTGTTTCAGATATTGGAGGAGGTGTTTTATGATCTTTAGTATCCTCCTTTGTAATGTCTTCTCTGGTAGCTCCAACATTTTCTTCATCTACAACATTTTCTTTTGCAATTTCTTCCACTTTTGAAAGAACATTATCTTGCACATTACCTTCTTCAATGTCATGCTCATGTTGAGCATCATCATGTTGTGATTTTCCTTCTATGTTCACATCCAGAGCTAGTATATCAAGATGCATATCTTATGTGCTCTTTGGGGTCATCCCTAATCTTTGTGCTAATTTTTCAACCTTCTTCATCATCTATTTCTGAAGCCATTCGTGATCATTCTAATCTCTACTCATGAGAGTACTTACTCTCTACTTTGTTCAAAACTCCTTGCTATAAAATTTTGACAATGTGGCTTTATTATCCTCTAGGAGAGGCGTACCAATCTTTTCCAAAGAAAAATATTTTATCTTTGCTTCTTCATCTATAGCCTCTTTCCTTCTTGCAAGTATTATATTCCATAGATCTTTAGGCAATTGCTTCTCAATATTCTACATATTAACTTCAAAAACAACAATGTATTTGAAAATTGCTTCTACTATGGTGGCTTTGTCCACCTCATCATCATTAGTTGTATAATGCAGTAGTCTCCTCAAGCATTTTATTCTTCACAATCCCATTAAATAAAGAATCTAACTTCATGGAACTATGAGTCCTTACCATAGGCTTTTTCTTCTTATTTTTCTCATCTTTCAATGTCTTCTCTTTTTCAGACTCTTCTTTCTTCTCTCTCATTTCCATTCTAAATCCTTCCTTCTCCTTTTCAACCTCTACTTCACTGTTCGTATCAATAACGTCAAACCTTGACTTCTTTGCACTGGCTTCACCTTGTGAAACTTCTATTTTCCTCTTACAGACCAAAGGTTTAATGTCTTCTTCATTGTCATGTTCCACATTTACTCCCATGTACTGCTCCCTTGTTGCCTTTATTTTCACTCTCCTTTTCACTGGGCCAATTTTTTGTGCTACCAAAACAACCTTTTCCTTTTTAGGCCTCTTTTTTTATTCAATAAGAGAGGCCTTCTCCTTCATTGAAGTAGTTACAGGCTCTTTCTCTTTTCTCTTGTAGCAGTCTTAGTCCTAGAGTACTTGGGGGCAACCAAAGGACTAGTAGTTTTTCTACCAGATCTTCTAACATTTGATGGTCCTCTCAATGAGCCATAATAAGCCTTCTCAAGTTATCAACTTTCTCTTTGGTAAGCCCCATTGCTTCTACAAATTGTGCAATCATCTTATCAACTATCTTCTTTATCTATGATTGTGTTTGCTCCATATGCACCTCCAGTGATTTCTCCTCGTAGGTGTCATACCTTTTGTAATGCCCCACCGTGCGAACCCCAAAGGACAACAACACAATAATTACCGCAATTTTTTTTTTTTTAAAGTAAACATAACATACATGTAATACACATTAAGTCATAACATGAATTTCATTTAAGTAGATTCACTAACACATACATCCCTTGGGGTACACAAGGAATCATTATGTGACTTAGATCCATACAACAGTAATAAAGAATAAAATCCAAAAATATAATCCATAACAAATTAAACATTAACAATATAACACATACATGATAAATCATTGATAAGAACCAATTGCGTACATAAATACAATATATGCATGATTAACTTAACACATTGAATAACAACTACCATGGCCAATATCCACACCAAGTTAGCTTTACATTACAGTACAATGTTCAAGAGGTACAATGATACAAAAGTGTTTCCAACATAAATGGAAACCATACACAAGATAACATGATACAAATGAATGGATGAATACACAGTATCATAACTGGCTCCAAGACAAATACAACTCTGGAGTCGCTGCAACAGCACCAATCCACACCTCTTGCTCCTCAACTAGGGGCCCAATGGTGTGCTTAGCACGTTCCACCTAACCATGTGAGTCTGAAGAGCCACCCCCCGTGCTAGGAGCTAACAAGAAAGAGACCTCAACCAAGAACATCCAAACATGGAACCACAAGACTCAACAACATACAAAGGTATCATAAAACTCAAGGATTACAATGACATAATCAACCACATCCAAGGGTCAACATAATAACTTAAAGGCATAGATCTCATCACATAAATCAAAACAATGACCAGTAAACAAGTAACCAAAGGAAGATCATAAAACACTTCCAAATCAAGCTAAATTAATAAACATAATACAATTCCAAATTGCAATTAAACAATCCAATAACATCATATCACAGTACCATAAGGGTACAAGGTCATAAGTCAAATATCAATGAGATCATACGAGACCACAAAGTACACCAAAGATAAAATAGGGTTAAACCATAAATCATTTCAAACAACTATGTTTCATCAATTCAAGACAAAGAACCATTTCCAGAGGATTTCCAAAGAAGCAACATATGAAGGAGTGTTAGAGGAGAGTGTCATTGCATGGCTTAACATGGATTCTCCAGACTACCTATTGCAAGGTGTCGCCTCCATCTACTGACGGATTATCCAGACAACCAAGCGCTAGGAGCCGCCTCCATCTATGGTTATCCAGGCTACCTATCTCAAGGAACTGCCCCATAGGGTTGATCATGAGGAACCGTTTACCTTTCACGAAGACAAGGCAACGATCATGCCAACCACGGCCTTCTCAATCCCCTTTAGTCTGTGGTAGCACTAAAAGGCGGATGAGGCATCAATTATCTTTTTAATGTGATTCTACCCACCCCCTAGTTAATTACTTAGGTTTTCACTTATTAATCACACTCTAACGAGGGCTATCCTGGCACCCCTTTGTGCACCGACCACCCACTTAGAGCCACTCTCTCTAGACACTCAAAACATAAAAACCAAAATCCAAGAAACCAAGGGTTGTACAACATAACAAGAACATTAGATCATGACAGAGAATCATGCGAGGCATTACCCATCTCACTATAAATACATAATCAAAGTCTCAACAATTCTTGTACAACCCTTTCAAAATCATGAAACCAAAACACTTGCCACATCAAGGGCACATAAAGAGTGAACATCAACTGACAATCATCTCAAGCCTCTGGAAGACTCTCAAAAAGTTTACACTAGGGTTTCCCCGTGAAAATTTGACAACAATAAATGCAAGACCTTGAAGAACTAAATGCGAATCAAATATAATGAGAGAAAACATCAAAATAAGATCAACAACTCCATTAAACAACATCAACAACTTCGATACGAACTAAATAGGAAATCCAAGGGAAACCTCTATTTTCTCCTCTCGGAATACCCATAACTTCAAAGAACTCTTCAATTTGACTCATTAAGAACTCAAGCAGAACCGTAAATCATGACAAAGATAACATTAACCAATTTGCCACTTAGGTAAAGAGCAAAAGAAAACATATAGCAATGTAAATTAAATGAGAGAAAGTCCCTAACTCAAATCAACTCACGAAAAGTCACATTGAAAGGATCTATCAAAACAATCCATAAAACCACTAATTCAAATACAATGTATCCATTCATTCAATAAGAAGTAACTTGAAACCATCTAAAAAGGACATTATTTTAATGATCAATCATTTCCATCATTTAAGGATATCACAATATTGCGAAGTGAAGATATAATCTAATGTTATTAAGCCATAAGACACTAATTCTCAATCATACTCTTCCAAACACAAATTAAAACAATTATATTCCAATTTACACTTTAAACTGTTACTCTTAAATAACAACAATCTCCATTCCTAATTCTATCACTCTCTTCTTCTTTTTTTTGTCAAGATTACTTAATTCCTTTATATAAAACAAGTTAATAACTTTACAATGATATAATTCAAGAATTTCCTTAATATTATTCAATTAATCCATTTAATCCTTCTCTTTCTTCTAATCTACAAAAAAAATGATAACATTAAACTAGCATTTAAGGCTTCCTTTATATCCTATTTCTTCAATTATCGAGACATTATTTAAGTCAATTTAAAGAACACGAAGAGACAAAATTTAATATCTATCTCACTACACAATTATCACAAGTGATTCCATTTCCCCTATACATATAACATTCAACCTCTAATTCTATGAACACACAACTTCCACATATTTCACCTAAAGCCACGAGGCACCAAGATTCAAAGTAACATTTAAACCAAAGTAACCCTAACCTCCTTATTTATCCAACTTAAAACAAAGTGAGAACACCATAACCTAACCCACTATCTACAACAAACAAATTAACCAATATCTTATTACTAGTATTAACATTTCCTACTAAACTTAAGACACTAAAAAGGAACTCAGTCAACAATTCTATTCTATCAATTGCAACTTACCTTTTTCAAGTTTCCGCATTCTTTTTCTTTTTTTTCTAATCAACATCAATTAAACTACTCTTCATTTTATTTATTTATTATTTTCTAACTCACTAACTATATTTTCTAATAAATACTAAGCAAAGGTCTCCTTCCTTGAAATCATAATATTTGTATACAAAATTACATATATATATATATATCGCACACATAAATAAACATCTTTATTTATTTAACTCTTCACCTATTTCCTTATTATCAATATAAGGATCTATTTTCTAAATGTAAAATACAGATTTAAACCATATAAAAAGTCCCCACACAGTTAGATAGACAGATAATATATATATATATATATATATATATATATATATATATTGTTACAAATGGGTTAATGACTGAATGTCAACATGCAATTGAACAATTTAAAGTATTGAGTTACACCATTCTATTACTAAAGATCACCCAAATGCTAACACAGTCATCGAATGACAAGGATACTCCCCTAAAGGGCAAGGAAGGTCACGACTATCGATCCAAATTATTAAGTGCTCGGCTGAGACTGGATGACAATAAAATCAGAAAGATTATTTAAAGTTATACACCCTACCATATTCTAGAGCGCCACTGAGATAGGTTAACAATGACACCAGTGAGAGTATTTAATTTATTCCACCTTTGCAAGTCTAAACATTGCAGCTGTGATGGGTTGCCAAAGGTTTCAAGGAGACTATTTAATTCTGAACAAAGCCTCAACTCTACATGACGTATCAGTAACAGGTTGGCAAGTATATTAGAAAGTGAATATTGGAATTTGGAAATATCGCCATCTACTTGCATTATTATCAAATCCAAAAAAATTTCCTCAAGACTAAGGGGAAGGAGACAGGCGAAGTGCAAATATGTGACTTAAGAAAAATAAGGAAATTGCAACCAAATACAGAAACACAGCAAAATGTGTGGATTGTTTGACAGAGCGGCTTTAGGTGCCATTATCAAATGGAAAGTAATGGTTGCAGGGTATGTACACGAGGTATTTGTCGAAAAGGCTTAGAAACTTTTAATCAAATGCAAATAGCAGGAGTAATGCCAAAAGATAGCAGCCAAGAGACTGACTGAACAAAAGAAAAGTTATAACAATACCCGAAGGTAAAGGAATGATTTAAGGAGAAGAAAATAGAGTAACTAAGTTTAACGCTAGAAAAAGAATGATAGTAGCGAGAGGTAAAGAAATTATTCCTCTTTATTCCTAAAAATAATTAAGCCTAAGGGAATCATACGCCTTCAGGAAAACCATCAAAGCACATACACAGAGACGTGGTTTTCCTCCTGTAGTTTATGAATTTTGGTGATATATCTGAGAAGGATAAATACATGAGAAAGATAACTGTAAAGGGGAGGAGACTATGAAGATATTCAAATAAAGACCTTTACAATCTTCCATCTTAAAAAAAAGGTGTCTATAGATTGAAGACATAAGAGAATTCAATGGACCGATATGCATGAGAGCCAAAGCACAAGAGAATCTATCAACAGCAGATTGCGCTAGTAAAAGGGATATGAACCAGGATCATAGTGACTGATCGTGTTGAAACAAACAACGGAATAATACTAAACTGTATTTGACACATATTTAGTGGTAAGACAACCAGACAACTGACTAGAATTCACCTACACATTATTGATGATGCAATAGAGATTTGAATACGATGTACCTAACCTATGAAAGCCAATTAACAGTAAGTGACTATCCATGCTGATAGAGAAGTAGGAAGTGATTCGACGCTTACCTGAGAAAGGATTTCATCACATTTTTCCAATATAGCTTTCCCTTGCTTTGGTCATCCAACTTTGCCTCCTCCAGTGAGGACTCTGGATATGCATGCCATCTTAAAAGAAAAGTACGCCTTCCTGTAGAACGTGTTCTCAATACTCCACCTTCTTGATCATTCCCAAATGTGTGATTTTTAAGGTGAGGAAAGAAATGTCTTTTCAGATCTATATAAGCTTTAAGAGCTAATCTGGTCCTATCTACAGCTAATACGGCTGCTTGGCCTGTAAGTTGATGCTTCCAGGCATGTGCAACCTACCTACCCTCTTGCAAACAGGAGGCCCCTATTCCCCCTTATTTTCTTTCTTGGTCAGTTACCAATCCAGAATGAATTCCCAACCGAATGTCTTTTCACCTTCCCATAACCGAATCCTCAAATTGAAATAATATTTCTTTGCGTGTTTATTATTTATTTCACATAGAAGTAATAATAAAATCTTATTTTTTTTTATTACATACGAAGTGTAATAATAAGGAAGTCATTTAATTTTGTTTATTGCACTATTATTCATTACCTCCACAATACTTAATTATGATATTCAAGTTTGATTTATTTAATTCATTTTAAATATTAATAATATTTTACTAGAATTTATTTCGTCACATTGCTTACCATAATAACATTGTTAACTTATCAATTATAATTAGGTACCAAACTTTTACTGGCTTTTCTCATTTTTTTTTACCTTCATTCAAACTTAAGTGCAATTTTAATATTTAATCCTCTCTAATATTTTCTCACTATTAAATTTATTAATCGAATTTAATCATTAAATGATAATTACCTTTCCTCATCCTAGCCGATTAATTTAAATAACTAACTCCCAAAGATAATTAAATTAACGTTTATTATTGAATCTAATTCTTTATTTAATTCCAAATGAAACAGGTAACCTTATAATTAAATTAATTTTATTAATCAAATCCAAACATATTATTAGTGTTACCTCATAACCTTAAAATTAAATTAAATAATAAAATCACCACATCATCATGACATTACTAACAACTACTTACTTGACATCAATGACGACCGAAACGGAGGGTACTACACCTTTCTTGAGTGGTATCCCTGGGTTCACTTAGCATAAGATTAGCTAAACCAAAAAATTCATTTTCCTCAACTTCATATCCCATTTCTAAGAACCATACGGTCCTAGGATCTACAACCTCCATTATGCAACAATCTTTGTTCACCATGAAAATTATGTCATTCTTGTATTTCTCTACAACATTTTTTATAAATTCTTTATCTTTCCTACATATTCTCTTGGAAAATTTTGAAGAACCCCCAGAGGAAATTCTTCTATGCATCTGATTCTCCCAACCTCTGCAAGTGATCTCTGATCTGGTGGGCTACAGGTCTATCATTTAGCCACATAATATTTTTTGTTCTAGGGGCTTCTTTCAAAAAGTAGAATAGTAAACAAATGGTTTTAAAAGTTCCAAATTTGAAAGTTTACTTCTCTTTTTTATTTTGTAGGTTCTCTAGAAGATGCAATCTCAATAGTTCACATAGATCATAGTCAGCTCCCATCTCAAACATCTCATATGTAGGGCTAATGGTGGTTGTAGATACAAAATTCTCTCTGTTAGAGAAGCATAGTTTGTATCTTATGATCATTAAAGTGTACTTCATTTCCAAGTTCCTGATGTCTTTGATGGTAAAGACTCATTTTCCATATGTTGCACTTGTTCTCTCCATGACAACCTCATTCTTCAGAGACTTAAGTATCGAAGTTGGTCTAGTTAAGTAGAAACCAGTGACAACCCTAATATCCTCTTTGTTTATTCAATGTAAAATATCCAACCAAATAAACTTATCATGAATGTGGCTTAGGGTGTATCTCACCCACTCATCTACATAGAAAAATATGGGAAACTTATCCCAGACATTGAATTTCTTCTCTGCCAAACTCTCGAATTCTGATTTCAACTCAAAATCATCTTCAATGAGCTTTGTGCACCATACATCACTCAATTTTGTATGATTATATTCTTCTAGTTTGACATGAATGTATGCCCTAACATCTCTCGTGTGAAAAATTCTATATGGGATGTATGAAAATGCACCATTTAGATCATCCACCAATGACTTTTCAAGATTTCATTTGAATTTAGGGTGAGGACACTCTCTAACCTCTACCAATTGTGAAGTATACATATTTACAACAAATTGAAAATGCTTTCTGAAATTAGGGTAAATAGAACTTTAAATACCTTTTAAATCACTTTCCAACTAGGGTTTTTCTCACACCAAATCTCAATCAATTCAATCACTCCACTTCACTCTTCGTCTGCTATGCTCTTCTCAAATGCTCATTTTTAAATGGTTTTCAATTAAGTGAAATCACTTATGAAACCCTTTTAATTTCAAATTGAATGCTTTAGTTTATAAAGCTACCAGACCCTAACTATATGCACAGTCAACTTCAAATGTTGCAAATTTCTGCAACATGATATTTTCCACTAGTTCTTTCTCCAGTAGGTCAAGAATGTTGACCCATACATCATATCAACATGTTGAATCATCAACACCATTTCTTTGGTGGGGGATAAATAATATTCTTTTAACGCCCCCTAATCCAAAGCTCTCTTCTTAGTTTTTCAGAGAAAACATCCACACCATATGTTGGTATAGACTCAACCCTAACCTCACTATCTTCTTTCCTTTTCCAAATCTTATCCATCTCTTTCTTCATCTCTATTGGATTAGCCTTTTGTACTGGATTACTCTTCTTTACCATATTATCCTTCTTCATATTTCTACTTCTAAAAAAATTAGAAATGTATCTAGGTCTACTCCATTTGTAACATATGGCATTCTTTTGAACAAGCTCACCTCCATTTATTCTAGATTCATATTGATTAGCTTTTTGCATGTAAAACACTAATCAGGAAAAGATGGAACATTTTGATTCACTCTACTTCTACATTCCACAACTTTATGTCCAAATTTATTTCAAGAATAATAAAAACCATTAAAATATGGGTACCTTTGTGCATTTGGTTGTCTGATAGGTGGTCTTCTAACTTGATTCTTTTGATTTTGAATCTACTTTCCATTGCTCTTCTTAACATTAGTCTTCTTTTAGGTTGATATGGATTTTGATCTATCTTTGAGCTTTCTCCTATCTCAAATCCTAATCCACCTTTGTCTTTAGATCCTTTCTAATTTGCAATCATTTGATCAAGCTTTGTAGAGCTCATCTTGAATTTATCTTCATGACTCTTTGCTTTCTCAAGATCTAATCTCAAGGTCACAACCTCTTCTTCAGGTTTTGAACATTCCTCATATTTTCTTTTCATTTTTGCATTCATTCATTCTTCAATTGTTTTTCTGTCTTCAACTTGCACCTTCAAGATGGTAATTGTTGCATTTTCCTACTTCATATGCTCATTGAATTCCTTAAATATTTCTTTGAAATTCTTGATCTACTCTCTTAATTTTCTAATAAATTCATCTACTTCTTTGACATTTTATTTCAAATCTTTGTTTTCACCTTCAATTCTTTCTAGATCTTCAAGAGCTATTTTGAGTTCTCCATTCATGTCAGCACTGCATTCTTCTTTTGTTAATCCAATAGCAAGTATATGTTTTGGAGTATGAAATCTTCTAAAAACCATGCGTTCAACCTTTAAGATCTTACCCAAGTAGTTAAGCTCCTTCCAAGGAACTTGGCTCTGATACAAATGTTGAACACTTGAAATCTTGAGAGGGGTGGTGAATCAATATTCTTTTAAACCACCTAAACATTTAAGCATTCATTTCACACAACACATTCAACTTGCAATAGGAAAGGAAAGTATGAAAGAAACCATCAAAGCACATAACACATGAACACTATATTTTTACATGGAAAACCCAAAATGGGAAAAACCACGGTGAGGATTAGCTCACAATGTACTATTAAAAGTTATAGTATATTACAAAAGTGCTCACTACAGATGGAATCATTACCCACCGAAGGAAGAAAAGATAGAAGAGATTGTGGCACACAACCGAGACTTGAACTGTTACAATTGCATCTAACATATGCATGAATTATAGTTGCATTGAAGCTCAAAATATATAATTTACACACTTCATAGCGATATGCAATAACACTCTACTCTGCTTTTAATTTTCCTTATGCTCACATAATTCACATCAAATATACATAAAATCACTTCTTTGTCTTCAGAAAACCTAAAAAGGACTTACATATATATCTGCTTCATCCACAAAACACCTATAACATCAATTAGGTTGGCCTGATTAGATGTACCATACCAATTATAACTTGTCGGCTCAACATGCATACATACATTCCTTGTGCCAAGATTCAAAACTCATAAAAAGTCAAAATAGGTTGGCATGGACCTATAATGGCTCCTACATAATGGATCAAAGCATATTCAAGCTCAAGAATACACAAAACTCATTAGGTCAGTACTAGTAATGACCTAATAACAAAATTTTCCAACTATATAACCATATTTAGATAGATGGACCTCCAAACTCCATGCCATTTGGAATAAAAACACTCTACTAACACCTATCAACATCTCTATAAAATTGCAAAGCCAAATTCTAATCCATGGAGAAGTGTGGATTCACCAAAACATATGCCCTGAACTAGAAAAAACTTATTACTGCTAGACCAAGATGTTGTCACTCATAACTTTAACACTGAGATCCAAAACAATATGCAATTCTAGGATTAGGCTTCTTTATCATCCAACATTTATATTAAAAGCACAGAGAAAGATCTTATACATTGGACCAAAGTGGACCCAAAAACCTAATTTCCTATACTCATAATTAGCTTTATTGACACAGTCAATTTTCCCTTCACCTATCTTCACCGAATCAAACCTACTTGCAAATTCACACTCGATTACCATCTCAAAACATGCTCAAGCTATACAAATTGATCTACATGATGATCTTAATACTAGAATACAAAGTTGACATCAATGACAATATTGTAATGCAATTCACTTATCCCTCATGCTCATGTTTGTAACAAATGCATTAATGGAAAACTCCTCATTCTTCCAATAGAGGGTGAATGCTTTATAGGAGCAACCATAAATGATAAAGGGAGACCATGAGAAGTTTCAAAATCCTATATAATGAGATAAAATGGTCTAATAAAATCTCACTCTAGTTAACAAAAAAAAAGAACTCATAAGTTTAGCTTAAGCGCATGAGAATAAATTAGACTAATAATCAATTAAAGATTAATTAATCATTAGAAAATGCATGATTAATCTAACACCCCCCCTTAATATTAACTTATGGAGTAGCTAGAAACCCTAAAAAGTGAATGCATAGAAAATAAAGAATGCATGATGGGTCCCAACAAATAAGGCCCGATGAGGTACCCATATATAAACAATCTAATCTCTCACACATAGAGAGAAAAAAAAAACTCATGGTAAAAACTCCTCTCCAAAAGAGAAAGGAAAATAAAGGATCAAAAAAGCCTCCAAAGGAATGTTTCAAAAATAATATGAAAATGAAGAACATTTTTGAAGCATGAAGAAGTTGTAGACTGCTATCGAATTATGACTAGTATAGTACTAAAATGAAGAATCTCCTTTAGAACAAATGATGATCAATATCGAGAAAGAAAGGATTTTTATGAGTGCCCCTAATGGTACTACTCAAATCAAATGGAAAACAAAGGAAAACATTTGGAAGTCAAGGATACAAATGGAACATGAATCTACATTCAAGTGACCCCAATGACACTACTCAACATGTGAGATGTAAGTTGAAAATATAAGTACCAATAGTCTAAAGAACACTGATCAAATAAAAAAGGAAGGTCAACTCCAAAAATAGGTGTGCAAAAGTATCCATATGGTAAATTCTCCATCTCACTGAAATGCATGGGTAACCAACTGTTGCATCTGCCTAACTAGTACATAGGAATAAGAAATAGATATATAGATCACTCCAAAATTAAACCAAGGAATCATTAGTGCTAACAGTAGAAACCCCCCATAATGTGGAAAGGGGGAGCCAAGATAGATCCATTGAAACTGTGAGTCACCAAGAAGTGTATGTAGAAGAAACAAAAACATTTTAACATGTACATGAAATTACCTGTAACTAAAAAGGGGTGCACAAAAAAGGCACACACAAATGAGCTAAGAATCACTAGGATTCAATGTTTTCATGGAAGGAACACTCACTTGACAAAGGTGTGATGGTAAAACAAAGGCACTCACAATGCTCACACAACATTTTATAGCATAGTGTGAGTACAATAGGCATAATAAGATGTGTGAAATCCCAAAAAAAGATACATTAGAATGACACTTTATCTCAATGTGTCTACAAAAGAGAAATTGCATGCAAAAGATGCTCAAAATTCCCAATTAGAATAAAAAGCTAGAAATACATGTAGAATAGATTAAAATAAGTCATCCCACATAAACATAAAGTTTCCAAGAAGCAAAACATCCAAGTAATTCACTAGAATGTGAAAAAAAAAACTAAATAAAATATACTTAAGGAAAATCTAGAAAAATTACATGAATAGCTATGAAGATCTCTGAAAAGCCTTTCCAATGTCACTAGAATTACAAAAAATAGAGAAACTAGTCAAAAGTTGTGAGCTAGAGAGTGTTAGTGTGAATGGGGATATTTCCTAACTAGATAATAGTGAAGACCTATTCACATCATTAGTAAGTTTACTTCGGAGTTAGTTTCCTAGGTGGCATTCTAGAAACTAGCATTTAATGGGACCATATCTCATTAATAGGCATGTAGTTATCTAGGAATTTAATATTTCTCTCATGCATTTATAATTATCCATTAGGCATTTAATGTTTGTAACCAAGGTGGTTATCCAACTACCTTTATCCTTGCCTATATAAGCAAGGCTCTTGTACATTTTTAAATCATCTCATGAGTTCTATCTCAATATATTCAAGATCATCGTTTGATCAAGTTGTCTTCTTGCTCATGTTGAAGCACTTTCTTATTCATGTGGATGGTATTCTTTGTGGTTGATACTTTGAAGTGCGGCCAACTTCATTTGGGTTATTGTTCATATTTCCAACATGTTATCAAAGCTTAGGCCATAGGAGATCCATCTCATATCGCGAAGTTGAGCTAAGGACAATATCAAAGGCTAAATGGTTTTCATGAAGGGCTAGTTGTTCTCATCCAAGTGACAACTAATTTTTGAGGAATTTGGGTCAGATTTGAACCCATAGTTGTGTTTAGAAGGTCCAAAAACCTAAGGATCACCTACCCATTTTTTGAGATTTGACTTTGTCATATGAACGCCATCAGAGGTTTTTGCAACCATACTGCTAGGGCATAATACAAATCGTACAAGTTATAAGAAAAAATTTCCTCCCCCTTGCTGCAGAAAAAAATCCACTCTCTAGTCAACATCATATAAAATACTTCATATTCTGAGGCAAATTTATTTTTTGGTGATTTTTCAAAAAAATAGGCAACTATCTTAAATTTTATGGCCAAATGACCATCATGAAAGCCCCGTCATGTCTTAATTAGGCAGTTTTCTTAAAATTGCCATAACATTTGACTCAGGTATCAAATTTTCACAAACAAGATATCATTGGAAAGCTGGTTTTTTTATTAGATTTTATTCCTATAATATTTTATCACAACTTGAATTCAGTTCTTCCTTTTGGACTCCCAAGCTTGTATCTTTTTGCTAGTTTGTCACATTTTGGAGATTCCAGTGGCATTGTGAAGGTAATTTAGAGCTCTATCATTTTTTGCATTTAATTTTCTCAAATTCAACCCCAAGTACATTCTATTGAGTTTTTGCAATTTAAGGCATTTACTTGATAACTTGGACATATTGCAATTTGGAGAAAGTCTATTTGAATTGGGAGGCTTCATTTTCAGTTGTGCTTCATATTTGGGAGTTTCTAATTGATAGTGAAGTTCAATATCTTTGTAATATTAGAGATCATTCATAGTTTGTTATGGGGTTTTCATTTCATCTTTCACTGAATATGTTGGGAAGGGGAAACTATAGACAATGGAGAGATTTCATTATAAATCATCTCCAATCACTTGAATTATTGTCACATTTGTATGGTTTAATTTGATCCCTTCTAATAAAGGTATCCAAAAAATTTCTTGGAGTTGCAGAAGGTATGATGTCTTAGAGTTTATTGCAATACTGTTGATGATAATATTTTGAAAGTTATTGATCATTTTGATTGTTCTCATATTCTTTGGACTAAGATTTGGGAGATATATGGAGATCATGATACTCCACCATTCCCCAATGATCATGATTTAGAATGTCATAAGCCTCTTCATTTTTTAGATAGGATACCCTATGATGATAATTCTATGAAGGAGCTTACAGATTTTGAATGCTTTTAATCTTTATATGAGGATGTCAAGGTCTCTATAGATGCTTCTTCTCCATCAAAGATAGTTTATGTACCTTCACCTTCAATGATTCCTTGTCCAGAGTCATTGATTGAGGCTTCCATCATTCCTATTCATCAAAACATATTCAGTTTTCTAGACTTGGGATCACACGATAGCTTTTTTTTCAGGTATTAAAGACTTGGCTATTTCTATAGGTTTGGAGGACATTCTTGAGGGGATATCTCTCCTCTATAAAGATTCTACTTTATAGAGTTTTATTGAGTCTCCACATTCCATTGTTTCAACCTTGATTGGGGATCCTGATCTTGGTGAGACATCTTTGGAGGCACTTTATTCCTTTTCAAAGATTTCCTATATGAGTCTTCTTCCCTCTTGTTCCTTCATGGAGTTGGAATTTCTTTAGCATCTACCATTGGATTTGCTTCTTCCTAGAGGGAGACATGTGGTTTGTTTTCACCAGACACTCTTTTGGCTTCAGACTTCTTTCAATGGTTTTGAGGACACTTCATTCTTGGGGGCAATCTAGTCTCCATTTATTCCTTCAATGGAAGGATCATTGTATTGTATTCTTTGAATCTTGTTCAACATTAGTTTCCACATAGTCCTAGTTTATCGCCTTCTTCATTGATTGGGCATGTACCTAATTTGATTGTGGCATCTTCATCTTCCTTGGGCAAGGAGACACATGAGCAATTTTCAAAGACATCATCATCATTCATTCTTTCTTCCTTCAATTCCTATCTAAAATGGGAAGCATCCCTACATTAGTACTTGGTTTCTTTTCTTCCAAAAGGGAGATAAGTTTTTTTTCGACATTGGATCATGTTTTTTCTTTAGGCACTTACCATTTTTATAGGCGATTACATATTATGGGGGAGCTATATAGTCTCTCTATTTCCCTCTTATGGGGGGGGAGGATATCGATTATTGTATTCTTATGATGGATGTAGCTCTTGGGGGTATTGATGATGAGACCTTCATACATCACTTCCATTAATTTTTTACATGATTAGCATTAGATTTTACATTATATCTCTTTTTTGGGGAGGATTTTTGTCCCATGAGGTTTTCTCCTTTTCTCCATTTATAAGAGAGTACATTTTCATTTGTACATGGGCACCTAAAATGGCCTAGTAGTCGGGATCCATCATATTGCATCATCATTGCATCATTTTCATCATAAATACACTCCCAAGTTGCACTTATAGGGGGTGTTAGTGTGAATGGGGATATTTCCTAACTAGGTATTAGTGAGGACCTATTCACATCATTAATAAGTTTACTTAGGAGTTAGTTTCCTAGGTCTTTGATGTAGAGAAAGGGTGTATTATGACCAAAAAACCTCATAAAACCAACCACAAGTTCCTTTAAACATTAAACAATGAGCTTTCCTTCACAGTTCACCATAATTGCTTGTAGCCTTCCAAAAAGGCCTATTTTGGAATAACTTTTGGAGAAAACCTAATCCATAGAAAATGAGTCCCATTTAGGATACCCTTTTGACCATTCTTACACATATCAAAAAATAAGGTAGGGTTACTTTGTGTGGAGGGACTTAAAATTTGGTTGTCCTCCTTCTAATTAGGCCTAATGGGCAATTAGGCTTATTAACACTAGGTATATGCAAGGGAATGAAACCAAACAAAGGAAACAACTTGTTTTGTGGATTCTCAAGCCTGTACATACTTCTCAAATCATTTCATAATGTTTCCTACCCCTTCCCTTAACAATCAATGTATAGATTAATTAAAAGAACAATGAACCTAGGGTCTTTTTGGGACTATTTTACTAAAAAAATAAAAAAATTCTGGTGAAGATATCTCCTTACCATGCACATGAAATGATCTCAAAACTTTCAGAGATGTATATGATGCCAAGACATAACTTTCCACCAATTTTTAGCATTTTCTCATGGAGGAAACTTGAGTTATGATAGTTTTTTGCAAGTTTGAAACCCTTGGCAGGGTTTAGAATGGTTTTCACAAAAATGCTCATATCTCTCTCAAAACTCCATGGATTTGAGTCAAACAAAAATAATTGTAAAGGTGATGAACCCCAAAAACTTTCCCAATCAACTTATGGCCTGTACTAGCAAGTAAAGTCCATACAATGTGAAATAACAATCAGATTTGCAAGAAAAAAACACAGTTTTTAGAGTGCAAAATTGAAATTTTTTTTATTCAAACTCTTGCCAACCTTTCCCCAACCTCTCCTTTTGAGATTACAAGGATTATTTCAATTTTTACAACCATATTATAATTTTTCCCAACCATATTATGTTTAGTTACATCAAATTACATTAGTTTACAAAAAAATTGCAAAGTTGTTTGACAACATTATGCAACTTTTGACAACTTTTGTATGTGCGCACTAACTTACCCCTAAGAACTCAAACTAGACTCCAACACACATTGAATGATCTAATAATAGCTTATTATGTGAAAAACACCAAAACAAAGAAAAATTCCAACTAAAGTGACCCCTTTTAGAGGCATGAAAGACATGCGGGTGCCCCTACACCAGTGGCATTCTAGAAACTAGCATTTAATGGGACCATATCTCATTAATAGGCATGTAGTTATCTAGGCATTTGATATTTCTCTCATGCATTTATAATTATGCATTAGGAATTTAATGTTTGTAACCAAGGGTTATCCAAATACCTCTATTCTTGCTTATACATGAGCAAGGCTCTTGTACATTTGTAAATCATCTCAATATATTCAAGATCATCATTTGATAAAGTTTTCTTCTTGCTCATGCTACAACAGTTTCTTATTTATGTGGATGGAATTCTTCATGGTTGATCCTTTGAAGTGTGGTCGACTTCATTTGGGTTATTGTTCATATTTCCAATAAAGAGTGAAAATAGCACACTTGACTTTGATAGGTGATAAAATGTACTAGTAGAAAAATTTCAGAAAAATATCAACACCAATAGATAGCGATCAAAACTAATTTTTCAACAATATTGTGTTTTCCCAATTTTGATAACCAAGAAAAAAGTTATCACAATCTTCCTAATCTTACTAAAATTGCAAAAAAAGAATAAAAAATTTTATCCCCCAAAAGGTTGGGCATTGGTCACTCATGCAACCTTAAGAAGGAAAGGGTTTAAAAAATTTGAGAAAAAGTGGTGTACACTATATGCACCAAAAATTCACCCAACTCTAAAAATTGCAATAAAAAATATTTTTTCTAGATTTTCTCTTGTAAAGTCCTAGTTGAGAAAAAAACTCAAAAATAGAGAAGGGGTTCACTAAATCCACACTCTAATACCATGTTAGAACTATTAATAAATACAAGACATAAGATCAAACAATGAAAAAAAAAATACCTTACACGCAAAGAGAGTTGCAAATAATGATTTGTTATATCCTCAACAAAAAAATAAATACATAATTAACCTCAAGAGACTTCATGGAGATTTAGTGAGATAATATAATGAAGGTGAGTGCTTTATAGGAGCATCCCTAAATAATAAGGAGATTAGATCATGACAAGTGTCAAAATCCTATGTGATGAGATAGAATGATCTAATAAAAGCTCACTCTGTTAACAAAAAGAACACTCCTAAGTTTAGCTTAAGTGCATGAGAATAATCAGACTAATAATCAATTAAGATTAATTAAATATTAGCTAATGCTTGATTACTCTAACAATAGTATTATCCTTGTAAATTGGGTCATGATCTTGCAAAAAAATAGAGAAAATAAAAATAAATGATGGTACATGCTTAGATAATAATATCTATTAAGTGGCACCATCAAATTGATATAAAATCTCCTCCTTTACTTAAAAATAATCCTTCACAAATCCTTAGCATGCAACTCCATAAATATATCCACTCTATTAGTCCTAGTCACCTCAACATTCCAAAGAATTTGAAAAGAATCATTAGGGTTGTAATCATTAGAAGGAAACATCACTGAATCCCCACAAAAACCAAGCACACCAAGAAACTTATTTCTCCATGTAATAATGGTCATGTGTTTGTCAAATTATTTTTTCATATCACCATATTACTTAAGTCGAATTATGGAATAAGATTCAAAACAATACCAATTACCAAAATAATATATAAATATATATATATATATTCAAAATAAAAAATCTACTCATGATCTAACGTCAATGGAAAGAAGGGAATATTGTAGCTCCTTTTAGAGGAGTAATTTGATAATACTAGGAAGGCTTCTAGCATTCCTTCAACATCTCCAAGAATTAAATTTAATACCTAAGCTATCACATCAACAAAGCTATTTCTCTCTATAGATATGCACCACTTCAAACCTATCAAAACCAAGAAGGAGGATTTTAATATCATCCATAAACCATCCCAATTCAAATTTTCCCATCATATATTTCATTATTAGTTTGGAATCACCTTCAATATGAAGGTTATTGATACCCCTAGAGAGATCAAATTTGATCCCCCATAATAAATCCTTGGTTTCTACCACATTGTTATTTTTCACTCCCAAGCCCCATAGAGTAGGCAACAATGACTTCACCTTTAGGAGATATCAAATACCTCCATCACTAGCAAGTTTTGGATTCCCTTTAGAAGCCCCCTCAACATTAAATTTACTCCATCCTTCTGGGAGGCCTCCACTTAGTTCTTTAACAAACAATATTTTTAGAGTTATCCAACTTGGTAGTGTCTATAAACATACCCCACATTTTTATAATACTAGTTTCCAAAGGTTAGGGGGTTGTCATGAGTCTTCCACTTATAGTTAGAGATATTTTACAAGAGTTTTGAGAAGGAAACAAAAACCCCCTAAGAATTTCTTCTAGAATTCATTAAAATATGATTATTCCATTCCTTCCATATGTTGCAACTAATATGAGGGAGGATATGGTTCTAAAACTCTTTGATCAATGGGTGGTATAGAGGGAATTTCCAACTCTCAACCAAGGAGGTTAGGCCATGATTCATAATCCAACTAAATCCCAAATTTTGTAGAGTCAATGCCCAAAGTTCCTTAGATAAGTCATAGTGGAGAAGTAAATGAAAAATAGTTTCCTCATCCTTTAGACATAATACACATTTATTATAGATTTCAAATCCTCTTCTTTTTAAGTTATATCATATGAGGATTTTATTATGGCCAGCTATCCACCAAAATAAATTTATTTTAGAAATGAAATGGTGGTTGCAAATCTTTCTTTAAACTTATTCAAATTAGTATTGTCTAACAATAGTCCACTGGTAGACTTTATAGAAAACCTTCCAATCTTACCTTTGGGCCATATAATTTTATCTTCCTTCAAAAACATGGGAATCCTGAGTGTATGCATTTCTTGTTGCAAGTTTTAGCTTTTTGAAGTAACTCCTTTTGGTTGTGACAACAAACATAAAAGTTCTTCCATTCTTTGACCCCATCATTCAACATAAGGTAATCAAAGATCATCTCTACAACGAAGGTATTTTTTGGGTCATCCAAACCTCTAAAATTTTGGTGGCATATAGAGGTTGATCATTAAGCCAAGTGTCTTCTCAAAGTATAATTAGGTCACCATTCCCTAATTTCCACTTGAGGCCATATTGAAGAAGACTTTGGGATTTAAGGATATTGTTCCATATCATCAAACCTTTAAAGATTCATGTTTCATCAAAAACTCAACCCATCTATATATTATTTAAATATTTAGCTTTCATGACAGTGTTCCAATCATTACTATCCTTAATAAGGCCTCAAATCACCTTGTCCATAAGGGCTTTATTGGTGTGGTGGACTTTTCTTATACCAAGGCCCTCCATAATCCTTTGGCAAGAAAGCCTTATCCTAATTGATGAGAGCATTTTTTTCCCTCTCCATTCCAAACCAAAGGAAATTTAAATATGATTTTTTTCAAAACTCTTAGCTAAGAATTTGGGAATCTTAAAAAGAGAAAGTAGATGGGGATACCTTGCAAAGAGGCCTTTAGCAACTTGAGTTTTCCAACTTGACTCAAAAAAATTTCTTTCTATCTAGCCAGTTTCTTTTGGATTCTTTCTAGAACCGAGTTCTAGAAAGTGGAAGTAACGTATTTGACTATTAAATGGAGCTTGAGGTATGTTCCTAGAAGAGAGGCATGGGAACAACCCAAGATGGCGATTTTCAACTATAGGTCATTGTTAACATTTAAACAACTAAATTTGGCTCTTCTTATAGTTGATGCATTGGGTAGACACAATTACATAATTATTCAAACAATTCTTCCTTTTCCTATACTCCACCACCAAGGCAGTACCAAATAGTATGGTGTCATCAACAAATTTTTTGGATGGTTGAGGGGTCAAGAGAGGTTTCATCTTTGATTCCCTTAAGAGCTCCTATTCTCAATAACCTTGAAATATTTCTCCTAATGACTTTGGATAGAATAATTAAAAATGCATTAGGATAAAGGATTGCCCTGCCTAATCCCTCTTCTTGAATTGAAGGACCCTTTGGGGATGTCATTGACAAAAACAAAGAATTTAACAATAGTCACACATTACTTAATTAGGTCTACCCTAGAAGACAATTTTTTGCAACATGCTAAATAAAAAGTTCCAGGAGACCTTATCATAATATTTAGAGACACCAAGCTTAAGGACCATTCTAGGAATATTAATCCTATTCATAGAATGCAAAATTTCATGGGTGGAGATCGAAAAATCAAGAATTTATCTACTAAGAGAAAAACCTTTTTTATTGTACCATTAATCATATTTTCAAGCAAAGGTTGGAGCCTATAGACAAGGATTTTTGAGAAAATCTTGTAAATAATATTACAAAGTCTGATAGGTCTAAAATATATCATAGAAGAATGATCATTTTTCTTAGGGATCATGACTATAAATGTGTTGTTGAGCTACTTCAGAAACTTGCAATTTTATAGAATTCTTTAGCCTTAGTTACATCATATCCCACAATATCCTAAGTCTCTTTATGTAGTGCTTGATAGATCTATATATATATCCCTTGTATTTAGCTACCAACGACATGTAGCTAGGATGCAAGATAATGGATTTATATCACATAAAAAAGGGAGGAGGAGTGCCTTAGAACTTTGGAAAAATCATTTTACTTAGAGTTTCAACCAATAATATACTTCAACCCCTATCTTTATATATCTTTTAGATAATATTTTGTGTTTAAAAAATAAATAAATTTCTTCTAAATTTTCATAATTTTTATATCATTACACTAAGTAAAAATACTTATCAATGTACTCATTACACAAGTAGTATGATTGCTATTTACATTGAATATGTTCCCTCTATAAGAGGGAGCAAGCTAATTTTACTGATCAATAGTTGATATCGTATGAGTATAATGCTAGATGATTGAATGTATCCAAGTTATCACGTTTTCTCTATTTTTTGTTCATAATTTTTTTCTATTCACTATTGTTTTCATCAAATGTAGTTGTAAATTGTCTTCTATAGGCTACAATAATCATGTTTCATGGTATGGAGGCTTTTGCAAACTTATTGTATATATCTAGCTAACAATACTTAGTGTTTATGGTGAAAACATTGCAAAGGAAGACACAAGGTTACATTATTGTTATTCTTTTTCTCATTGGATTATTTAAAAATATAAATTATATTTATATTTATATGGATGATATATATAGTTATTATAAAGTTATTTTTACTTTGTATAAATAATATACTTATATTTATTATTATATATGATATTTTATATAATATAAATTATTAAATATATTTTTATTATGATATTATATATTTAATATGTATCTATATGTGTTATTTAATTACATATTTATTTTATATATAATTTATATTATAAAAATATTTATTATTCTATATTATATATTATATAAAATATATTATTTAATTTAATATAATATATAATTTAAACTATAATATTATTTAAATTAATCATAAGAAATTAGAAGACCTAATTATGGATGGGATGTATTTTATAACACTAAATATAATTATAGTATAAAATTTATATATAAAATAGATATATAATTAAATAATAAATATATATATATTAAATATATTATAGTCAATGCAATATACAAATTTAAACTTGATATTTATTATCTAATTTGATCGTATTTAAATTTTAGAATTCATAGAAGTACTCATCAATGAATGAATGACATGTTAGATGTTGTACTTGCAAATATTTCAATAGAGACATTAACATCAAGGGAGAGGGAGAGGGATACACACACATGCACGCTCGCGTGCGCGCACACACACACACAAATAGAACAAAAGAGAGAGGGGGGGAGTATGAGAGATAGAGAAGGGGAGATAGATAGAGTGACACAAAGAGAGATGGATAGA
Source organism: Sequoia sempervirens (assembly GCA_007258455.2). Classification (NCBI taxonomy): domain Eukaryota; kingdom Viridiplantae; phylum Streptophyta; class Pinopsida; order Cupressales; family Cupressaceae; genus Sequoia; species Sequoia sempervirens. Next base: position 330,853,396 of record VDFB02000008.1, read on the forward strand.
GAAATAGATTCCCATAGACATGTGTCATCTGTTGATTGTTGGACTAAAATAATTGATAAAAATTAAGTCCCTCTTTTCTCTCTCTTTCCCTTTATATCTCTTATTTCTCTCTCATTTCCTATATCTCTCTATTCCCCTCTAAAAATATATATAACTTTATCTCCCCCTCACCCACTTTATCTCCCTCTTTCCCCTTACTTTTCTCTCTCTATATATTTATCTCCTTTATCTCTATTTCTCTCTTTTTCTCACCCCTCCTCTCTCTCCTAACTTTCTCTATCTCTCTTTCTCTGAACATCTCTATCCTCTCTCTCTCTCTCATGTTGTGTCTCTCCTATATTCCCCTCTCTATGTTGTATGGATTTAAATAATGAAAAATCAAAAGAAACAAAATGTGACATTTGCAATAAAGAGGCACCTTCTCCTCAAAAGAATAGCTTGGATCTACATTCATTATCATTGTTTAAATATCAATAATTTATAATACATGTAGATCATGTATATCTTGATACATATTAATACTTTAACTACATATTTATTGAGACACTAATGAACCAAAATTTAGAATACTAAAAACTGTGAATAGTTCATCTCATTACAAATGAAAGTCCCATTTATACCACCGCAAAAGCATATTAGTGTTAAGTTCATATGTATGATGCGGTATAACTTAACACTAAAAATATTTTGGATAAATCAATTCTATGATATGTGTGGTATACACAATACCTAGATATCAAACTATATTGAGGTATTTGTCAATGCAACAACTACAAAGGACTTCACCCATCAATTTTTGGTAAGAATTAATAAATTTTTATAACATGAAACTTATACTAATTCAAGTGCAATTAGATGGTCCACTTTGAGAACTTGAATCTAATGGGTGTCACTTGGAGCCTAAACTCAAAGTGATCAAATTTTGTGTGTGACAAAAATCCATAGTTGTTGAATTTCCATGCAAAAGTACATTGAGTGTACACCATGTACTGAATGGTCTAACAATTGGACTTAAAGACCCGACAATGAGACTATTCATAGAAGTCTTAATAGTTCAACATATAAATCCAAAGGTAATGCACAAATATCCTCATCTTAAACTTATAATCAAAATGAGAATTCAAGATTAGTACAAGTAAACAAAAGGCTAGATATGAAGGAATAATAGTAAAAATAAAATTAATAGAAGAAACAGACAATAACTAAAAAGCCATAATGAGAAATCAATAGTTGTGCTCATTTTTGGTTAATTGGTGTTGTAATTGATAGTACTAATCTATATGAACAATAAAATTCATTTAAAGGTAACTCTCATTGAAGATTATTAATCTACTTTACACTGTTTAAGGAAAGTGTAGTTAGTAATGAAATCATTGACAAAAGTGATATTTTTTTTAGAATAGTGTCATTCTTCACCCCATCTTTTCAAGTGGTTATGCAAACTTTGCTTTGTCAAATGCAAAAGTGTAGCTTCACACTAATTATCACTTTGTTTTATGTTTCGGTCCCTTAGATGTTTTCTATCTTGAGAAGGTAAATGGAATAACAATACTAAAAGATAATACATATGTCACTCTCCAAAATCAAATTTAGGACATACATTTTGACCACAAAGAATTCAATATTTTGTCAAAACTATTACCATGGGTCCAAAATTTCTCAATGGTATAAAACCATACTAGGTGTCAACCTATACCAAGATTCAAGTTGATGTATAGGCTACTAATTGGCACATTCATCTCCACATGGCTATACTCATACGCTTTCAAGTTTTGAATGCCATACACTATAGACTTTGTTCGTCCATTTTTAAATAAGAAGACATGAAGACATGAAGCCTACACTACTTAAAACACAATCAAATGATCTACACATTATGAATATAATATAAAACTATTATTTTTTTTTGTACATTTCAAAGATGTCACATTCAAGAAACTACATTTAAAATATTAAATAACATATAAAACTACATTTAAGATATTAAATAACATATAACTCTATACCAAGACTTGGTCGCACATACAACATTTACTAAATGAACTACCAATGGACCTCATGTCTTGCATGAATGCATGAAAAAATAAATAATTTTTTTTGCTAAAAAAAATTTAACACTGTACCTGGCGGTATGTAGCCCACTGTTCCTTTGTGCGCCGACGTTGTGGTGGCCGAGTTATCGGTTTGACTGAAAAGCCGCGCAATTCCGAAATCGGCCACGTGAGCAGTCATGTCCTCGTCTAACAGCACATTCTGCGGTTTCAAATCGCAGTACACAATTTGCGGCGAACAGTCGTGATGTAAGTAACGCAGTCCGTGAGCCACGTCAGACAAAATACTTAACCGCCTTTGCAAACTCAGCCGTTGGTCTCTCTCCAAATGCTGACCCAGGCTTCCGTTGGCCATGAATGGCAGTACCAGAGCTTTGAAATCCGGTGTCGAGCACGAAGTTATTATCTTTACCAGATTCCGGTGCCGGACTTTCCCCAGTGTTTTGCATTCTCTGATAAAGCTTTTCTCTGCACTTTCCGAGTTGGAAGGTGTGAACACCTTTACGGCGACGCTCTCCCCGCTCGAGAGAACGCCTCTGTAAACATAACCGTAGCTGCCGGCACCGATTAAGTTACTAAGGCTGTAGTCTCCGGTTGCTCTCTTCAGTTCTTCCATCGAAATTCTCAGATTGCCTGCTGTTCTTACAGAAGTGATTTGAGATGACCCTCTTTTCGGATTGCAGTACCATATTATCCAGAGCGTAAACCCTATGAAAATTAATGCTCCAACAATACCCACTGATACACCGATCAGTATTGCTTCCCTTTTCTTCCGGTATTTGTTTGTCGCGGATGAACAGGCCGGCAATCCCGAACAATTACCGCACAGTCCTGGATTTCCAAGAAAGGATATCTTGTTCATCTTCCTGACTGCGCCTGAACAGGGGACTTGACCTGTGAAATTATTATACGACAAGTCCAAGAATTCAAGCATTTCAAGCTTGGAGATGGAGGCGGGAACCGGACCTGTTATATTGTTGTGAGACAAATCCAGATCTTCGAGCATTGATAGTTTCTGCCCGATTGCTGATGGAAGGACGCCCTCCAGATGATTGTAAGAGAGATTCAAGTACTGCAAACCTACTAAGCCTGTAATTTGGGCAGGGACGACCCCGGACAGCTTATTCACTGACAGATCTACGGCCTGTATCATTTGCATTCCTCCTATACCAGCAGGCATGGGTCCTGTCAATGTGTTCCATGATAAATCTAAAACGGCATGCAAATTCCGGAGGTTAGCAATTTCTGAAGGGATAGTGCCAGAAAGATTGTTGCAACAGAGCTGGAGATACTCGAGAAGCGTACACTGTCCAATAGCTGGAGGTATCCTGCCGTCAAGTCTGTTCATGCTCAAATTCAGGTATCTGAGATAGTTGAGCTTGCCTATGCTCTCCGGGATCGACCCAGATAACATATTGTCACTGAGAATAACGTATTCAAGGGTTTGATTTAAAAACTCGATTTCTGCAGGAATGCTTCCCTGCAATTTATTTCTACTGAAATCTAAAAAAACTAGATTAGGCAGATTTGCGATCTCGGAGGGGATGGTACCTACCAGGAAGTTACCGCCCATGCATAGTTGTACCATGGAGGAAATATTGCCTATTTCTTTGGGTATGCTACCGCTAATGTTGTTCATTTCTAGGTTAAGAAAATAGAGAGTAGCGGAAAGCGTAGTAAATATTGTTGCAGACAAAGTACCCTTGAGATGACTATGGGAGATATCAAGCTTTTGTAGTTTTGAACAGTTGGAAAGCGATTCCAGTATTGGGATCGGTCCAGAGGTTGTACCGCTGACAAACTCATTAGAGGGCATATTGAGGACCGTGAGCCTTGAAAGCTTCCCCAATTCTTGCGGAATAATTCCACCAAGTTTGTTAAACGCGAGCTCCACGCGATAAAGGCGAGAACAATTTGCCAGCGATTTGGGGACGCTGCCGCGGAGACTGTTCCCGCCCAGGAGTATCCAGTCCAAGTGAGGCAGCCGGCCAATATCTGAAGGTATCGGACCGGAAAATCCGTTGAAGTTCAACGACATATTCCGTAGCGCTGTACAGTTGAAGAGACAAGTCGGCAGGGAACCGGTCAGATAATTGTTATCCAGATTGATCAAGACGAGGCGAGAGAGCATTCCCATTGAAGGAGCAAGCGTTCCAGTCAGCCGGTTTTGTGCAAGATCTATCTTTCGCAGCATAGAACAGTTTCCCAGCTCCTCAGGAATGCGGCCGCTGTGGTTATTGCCATAGGACGACAGAATTTCCAGTCTGCCTAAATTTCCAAACTCGGACGGAATGCTTCCCGTCAGATTATTTTTGGAAAGATAAAGTTGCTTCAGTTTCCGAAGACGGCCGAGTGCCGGAGGAATGTGGCCGCTAAAACTGTTGTGTGAGAGGTCGAGGAATCGAAGGGAGGAGAGATTGGCAATCTGAGGAGGGATAAAACCTCCCAAGCTGAGATTTCTGAGATCGATTGCAACAACCAACACCCGGTGAGGGAAAGCGCGGCACTCTACACCCGTCCAGTTGCAGAAATGATGGGAGGTCTCGTTCCAGTTCTGCAAAGCCGAAGATGGATCATATGTTACTGCAACTCTCAGTGCCATGAGAGAAGCTACTGTATGTTGATCAGCTTCTTCTGCTGAGACATCTAGCGGTACTAACATAAGTAAAACACATTGCACAAGCAGGAACCTGACGAAGCAAACCATGGTTACTCTGAAGCCCAAATCAACTTAACAATTCTAGAAATATTTTCTCAGGCCTTTATAAGCAATGCCAAAATGAGGAGGACAGAGACTACGTTAAGAAAGAAGCAACATTTTTTTGGGTACCTAGGGTGTTGAAGCTCCAACAACCTAGTATGAACGTTTACAACCTCAATCCACATTAGATGGGTCCATTAATCTTCTAGATAACATACAAATGCCCCACTCCATGTGGATTAAATGAAGTTCAAAATCATCTGTACTTTTCAATAGCTTGACCACTCTATCTAATTCATCTAGTTTTCTTTCATTCTACACTTCACGAGATTGTCTTTAAAAGATTTCTTTAACAATTTCATTCCTCACGTCACAAGATTGTCCTTAAAAGATTTCTCAAACAAATTGTATTCTTATATGCTTTTCTAAAATGGTTGTTCTTATTGAGTTGTATTATTTTTTTATTGTCTCTAAAAGATTTCTCAAACAAATTGTATTCTTATATATCTTTTTAAAATGGTTATTCTTATTGAATTGTATTATTATTTTTAGTTACAAAGATTTTTTGTATGATAAATAAATTAGTGGGGACAATGTACGAAGGATTAGTGAGACCCAAATTAGACCTTCAATACAAAGATTTTATTTCTCTTTTACATGTATAATTAAAAGACACTAAAATTCTATATATAGAAGAAGAGCTAACCTTGGTTCTAATAGATCTCATAGTGGTGTTCTATATTGCAGTGTTGTGTGTTATCATATTTATGAGAAATATATTGTATTTTATATTTTAAGATTTTAAATTAGAACCTAATCTAAGCGGGGAAATTAATTGTCTTAGCTTTCTATCATTGGTACAAAGGCACACCTCACATGGATACTATTACCACAAGTACCTAGATTTTTCCACCTTAATTTTATCATAATCATTCCATTTTAATCACCCTAGTCCTATAACGTTGACTAACTCCATTGTTCCAACCAATCAATTCTATTATCATTTGTCAATTAACTAATTTTATTGTCTTATCAAGCCACTTATTTATCAAATTCATCATGTTAATTCAACTTGTTGATTAATTGATTATATTATATTAATTGAATTTTAATCTCTTTCCCCCTTTATATCACCCCATCTCTAATTAATTGATTAATTATTATTAGTTAATTAATCATCTCCTAATTCATCCATGCACATTTATCCAATTAAAATAAATAAATGATTCTAATTATCATCACCTACATTTCACTCATCAATCAAAGTCAAATAACTAGTAAGTTAATAAAGAGCATTTCATTTATGTCAATTTAGCGATTTTTCCATTTTACTCATCAATCAAATTAATTAACTAATTAGTTAATCAAGTTAACACTCAATCAAATTAGTTAACTAAACAATCAAAGTAGTTGAATGAACAATCATGTAAGATGAATAATCAATCAAACTAGTTAATTGGTCAATCATGTTAGTTGACTAATCAGTCAATTGAGCTAGCTAGGCAATAAAGCTAATTAACTTTAAATCAAATTTGTAATTCTCTATATTAATTAAATCAATCTTGGCCATTTATATTTTCACCTAAACCTCTATAAATCCACCACCCTTTTAGAAATTCAAAAGAGCTCTTCAAAAAATTCTATTATCCTTTTACAAATATTTGAATTACATTGGTATGCTACCAAAGAGCTTACACAATAGTTACACATTAAATTAAGTTTTATCAATGAGAAAATTAAATCCATGCTCCATATAAGGCTTTTGTAAATTTAGAGTAAGAGTTTTAAATATTGGTTTTATATTTTAGTTTCATTCTAAATTCATTGCACTCATTTTGGCATGTCATCTCTAATGATCTTTTATTAAAAAAAATCCTAGATTTCATGAGAACTATGTATTTGAGAATTTGAATTCTTTCATTGTGATTGCTTTTAACAAGTTTTTTTTGGTTCAAATCATTTGAAGTTGTAGGTCTCTTTTGAGAAGGCCTACCCAAGAATCATCCAAGACTAGAGATTTTTTTATCAACTATAAAGGTGCTTGATGTGAGCTTAAAGTTAATGTAATAGGTTAGCAACTTCTTATTTTACATGTCACACTCCCAAAAGGGAGTTTTTATTTCTTGTGAATATGATAGGTTTGAATTGTGACCACATTTTTTTACATGAAATTTAAAAAGTATTATCTACTTAGTATTAAAGTTAAGCAATACAATAACAAGTCCTCGAAAGACCATGATGACCAATATTAAATTTAAGCTTGGTATATTAAATTAATACCATTATTAGAAAAATCTAAAAATTATGTTATGTATTCTTACTTCCCTATCAATTGCATCTCCTATGCTAAATGAGTCTTTACATGGTGGCATCCACCTAAGAACTCTATCATAGAGTCACCTAACACTATGTGTTCTAAAATTTATGTTACTTTTCCAATGGTCAAGTTTCTTTCTTCTATGAAACTATTTTGTAAATCTATAGAGTCTACCAAAGTTAGAAGATGATTCATATAAAATGCATTCGATCAAAAAATAAAGCTTGATTGTTGTCAAAATTTATTTTACATAATTCTATTACTAATAAAATAAATTTATTTTACATAATTCTATTACTATTACTAATTTTGGTACTAATGTTGTATGCATGCAAATAGAATAAATAAATAATCATCAAAATCAAACCAATTAAAAAATAAAATTATATGCATGCAAATATTAGGTCAAGTATATTGGGATGCCTTGCTCATTTTGAAATGTGGGTGCTCAATTTTCCAACATAGCATTAGCATTCTCTAGATAACAAAATAATAGAATATGGTAGATATAAAATAAATTCTTGTGAAATAATGAAAAATGGGTTTTGATTTATAGAATTTTAAGAGAATATGTTAAATGGCTAGGATTTAAGCTAGGATCTCAAGTCTAATTTATTATTAAGGGAGCTAGTGAAGAGAGGTTGCAAGAATGAGAGATAACACATTATTTTAATTTATTATTATATTAATTATTATTGTTCAACTCAAATTGATTGGAGAGATGTCAAATTTGGTTGATGAGCTAACTACCTACATGGAGTTAATTGAGTGCATGAGAGAAATAGGGTGAGTTGAATATTTGCATGAAATATTTATCTAATTATATGGATGAGTGAAATAGATTTTATTGGTTAGTGGGACTAGGAGTAAGTTTGAGTGAACTAGATAGACTAGATAGTCAATTAATTAAGTGAATTTTAATAATTTAATAATTATATAAATAAAGTATAGGTGCACATGAGGTAGAAATTAATATTAAATTTATTTATTAATTGATAATGTATGAAATAAAAAGTAAATAAATAGATAAATATAAATAAATAAAATGGATAAATAATTGCTAAATAAATTATTAAATTAATGAATAATGAACTAGCCTATTTTAAGTCAATTACTACGATTTATTTATTTAAATATTTAGGTGTTAGGCTCCTAGGTGATAAATGAGTGAAAAGGAAATAATATGTGTTGATGAACTATAATGGGATTATGATGTTGAAAGTGAATTTATTTATGTGTTGATATTTTCCCCTATTTGAGATGATGTTCAGAGTAACATTATTTCAAAGAAATAAAAGTAGTTATGAAGAAATGGATTAGAATATATGAAGAAAGTGATGTTATGCCCTAGTCATGTGGAAGAAATACTAAAATATTGGATAATGAGATGATCCCCCTTTAGAGGTTATTCATGTGAAAAATGGCAAGGTTGAGCTCTCTAAAGAAGAATGATCAAAAGATAAATAATGGAAGAACCTGAAGAGATGAATGTAAGAAAAATAAAAAAGAGAAAGTGAATGGATAAAATGATGATAATGGATGATGCAATATGTAGAAATATTTATTGGGAATTCTATGTTTTAATAGCATATAGAGAGAAACCTTATTCTAATATAGTAATGGATGTTATGCACTAGGGTATAGAAGACCAAGGTGACAATTCCTCTAGTGCATGGAATGATGCTCAATCAAATAAAAAATAATGTGATGTCCAAGCACTTTCAAGGAATTTGATGATCTCAATGGGTACATGGTGAGACAAGAATTGTACATGGAGAAGAGTTCCCATCATATCTCAAGGTGATTGACCTTGGTGGGTCCTACGAGAAAATATCCAACAAACACATTACCCATAAATAATAGACCATTCCCAATGTATAACAATCAAAAGACACCACGATAAAATGAGTAAGTATAGTATTGGTCAAAAGATTTAGCAAAAGATAAAAAGATACCTACATAGTATCAATTGAACTATTTATCAAAAGATCAAAAGGATAAATCAAAGATCAAAGAAAAATTGATTTGATTAATAATAAATCAAAGATCAACAATAAATTGATGATCATTTTAAACATAAGTCAAATATTTGAAAGATAAATCAATGAATTAAATAAGGAACTATTAATGGATGCAAAGTAGTAATATAGCCTCTTGCTAAGGTGATAATAGGATAAATGGATGAGGATAATGCCTGATACAGGGAAGGATGCACCCATAAAGGAAAATGATGGATAAACTAGGAATTTTTGATGATGTAAAATGATGTGACAACTAGATGTTATTTAGTTTGATGTTGAGTTCTTGATTTGACATTAAAAGTGTGATGTTTTTAATGTGTAGTTTGTGAGTATAAAGTAAATTTTTCAATGCAAGGTCTTATTGATGGAAATAATGGAAAGTTATTCATGGGAGGGAAATAAAATTTGATGAAAGTTTGTTCATGGGATAGTGGTGAGATGCATGAAACTCATTTATTATGGAAAGGATCTAAGTCCCTAAGTGACCCAAATGACATATCTCAAATATTTATTCCAAAGTAGGAGGTAATCAACTAGCCATAATGTAAAATACATTATGGAATGGTGCGGATGGAGGAGTGGACTATGGGATGGTAATATGTGAATAAATGGAGAAAGTAGACTTATAGCTAGGTACTAGGTGAGGAAATAAAATATGGTGGAGTTTGATTTATTGCACATAACACCTATGAACATGCTTTAACCATGGTACTTGTCCAAGGTGCCACTAGAAGTAGTTTTCATTGAAGGATGATTTTATGTTTACTACTTTTATTTTTTTATTGATTTTAAATTTGTTTATTTATATTTTTATATTGAGATATTCCTAAAATTAGGCATGAAAGCACTTCACTTGTATGATGTTTGGGTGAGTGAATGGAAATGGCATACAAAAAAATAATTAAATGACCAATTTTCTCCATAACGTGTTTTTATTATATTACAAATCACATAATCCAAGATCATTTTGTGGCTTAAAAAATGAGATTACATTTTTTAATTGTTATCACATGAAATTACACCCTTTCTAGACATAGCCCACCTTTTCAGTGAAACATGGGAATGATCTCAAGGTGTGGGACCTTGGAATTGAGATCAAATATCTATAAAAGGTTGGCTTCCTTTCTTAATCAGGATGCATGTGTTGGTCCAACTCAACACATATTAAAACTACAAATTGATCATATCCTATAGATTACAAAGAGAAAAATGAGAGAGAGATGCATGAAAATAAAAGGGTAATGATGGACCTAAATTTACTCATTTTCTTCCCCAATCACTATAGCACAAGGAATCAATAAAATTCTCAAAAAACACACAAATTTAAATGTTAAAAATCTTACAAGAATGTACATGAAGATAGGTTAACATGACATATGTCTCTTCAAAGTAGAAAACACTCATATATGGAGGCAAGAAATAATTACACTGTTAAACACTGAAATACTGAGAGGGGGTGAATTAGTATTCTCTAAAGCCACTGAAACATTTAAAGATTCATTTGAAAAATCATATTTAGTTTACAATAAGGAAAGAAACCATGAAAGCAATCATCAAAGCACATAACACATGAACACTATATTTTTATGTGGAAACCCCAAAAAGGGAAAAAACATGATGAGGATTAGCTCATGATATATTATAACTAGTCATAACATATTACAAAATGGCTCACAGCCTTTAGGAATCATTTTCCAGAGGACTCACTATCTAGATAAAAGGGGAAATAGACAAGAGGGGTGGCTCACTACCAAGATTTGAACTGCTAATAATGAATCTACAATATGCAGGAGATATAGTTCCACTAGAGCTCAAAATATTGAATCAACACACTTCATAGTACACAACTTCCACACTCTTCTCTTATTTACATTTGCATCACTTTCACATTATACTCACACTTCACATTAAATTATTCAATGAATACTTCACAACAATAAAAATGATCTTACATTTATACACGTTACATCCATAAACACTTGCAACACCAATTAGGTTAGCATGATTAGATGTACCATGCATAACATAACTTATTGGATCAAGATTCAAACAAACACACTTTGAACCATAATTCAAAACTTGTAACACATCCAAATAGGTTAGAGGGGACCTATCATAACTCCATAAGACCGATCAACACTTCCTTTAACTCTGCATGACCCCAAACTTATTAGGTCAGCTCTGTTGATGGAGTAACACTAAAATACACCAACTGATCATTCACAAGTTGACACTAGAACCTTCAAAAAACTTCCCACTTGGATCATGGATACTACTGACACTTCTAAAAACTCCCTCAAATATACATAACTAGATATGCTCCCATGGTAGAATGATGACCCTTCAAAACATGCACTTTGTTTTGATTATACTATTACTGGAAAACTTAATCTATCAATCATAAATTTTGCACTGAAGGAAATTATAAAGACATGAAACTTTAGATTTAAGGTCCTCAAACATGAACTGAAATTACCTTAGAACTACATATATTTATACCTCAAGGCAAACTAATGCAGACCAAGAAACTAATGATGTGTACACTAAAAATTGCATTATGGGCTTAGTCAAATATCCAACATATCTATTTTGCATTGGAGCAAAACCTCTGCATTTCTTTGTCAGATTACCATCTCCATGTTCACTCATGCTTCAATAACCAATTGTACCTTAGTGTAGACTTCCATTCAAACCACAATGTTGACATCAATGACAACATTGTATAAGCTCATGCGCATGTTTCCAACGACTATACCAATGACAATCTCCTCAAACTTCCACTAGTCTCCCCCTTTGTCATTGATGGCAACATGTATTAACTCTACTCCATGTCTTCTCCCCCTTTGACATCAAGGGAAAAGGGTGGATACATATTTTCTATTCTTTGATATCCCTTTGACATCATTCACATATACTTGCTTTTCTTTTTCATTCTCCCCCTTATATACATGAATTTACCTGAATTGCTCCCATACTCTCCCTAATTGATATAACAATGAAATATGAAATGCATAAATAGAAAAGAAACATTCACAATCAACTCAAAGGGGGAAGATTACTTGTGTTTGACAACTACAATCCAACAAGGTGTGATTCTCAATCCTTTTCTCATCCTCTCAATCTTTCTTGGCTAGACCAAGCATGTGGTTTTGAGCCTCAAACTCCATGAGGAGTTCATCTCCTTCATCTAGAGTATTAGGTACCATATTCAACTTTATTTCTTTCTTTGCATTATTTAGAGCACTAGATATGGGTGTGGACTTTGAATTCACTAGGTCTCTAAGTTGTCCAAACTACACTATAATCTTTTCTTTTTGTTCCTGTAGCTAGAAGAATTGTTCATGCAAATTTTCAATTGCTAATCTTGTGGATGCATCTGCATTTTTTTTGGATCATAGGCACTGAATGCCTTACCAATCTTTGCCTCAATGGAATCCATCTCGACCTTTATGTTTTTGGTGGAAGGGTATGTGCAAGATCATGATGGGCCAAAAAGTGGCAATATGATGGGTATTTGTAGGGTATGTGGCTAACAACTTTTTTTTTACCCAAAATTGATGAAATGAAAAGTCTTTTTAAAGGAGATTCTCAGCTTTCCACCAATATAAATTATGCTTTACTTTGAATTTAATAAATAATTATTATTCATTTTCCATTTGAATTATGACTAAAGTCCTAATTGATAGACTAATTGAAAAACATCTATATCTTTCAAAGGGTATCACATTTTTTAATCCAAAACATGTGTCACATTCTATGCTTTGCATACTATAAGATTTTTAAAAAATTGAATTTCATGAAGTTTTGACCAAGTTAAGGTGGTCGACATACAAGTTTTATATTTTTAAAAAGTTGCAATAAAAAATTCATAATTAATTATTTACTTGGAAAAAAAAATAAAAAAATATGCATCACATCGGGACATGAGTCATCTACTTATATCTAAAATCTTATAAAAACTATTATAATTTTATTGTGGTTAGGGTGGTCAGACAGAAACCTACTTCTTATTTTTTCCCTAAAATTTAAGTACCACTGCATTGAAATTTCAATTTTTCACCAAATAGATTTTTAAAAAAATAAAATAAACCTAGTAGTTTAGAAACTACATTCAATTTGCTACAAATTCTATTCTTGCATATTTTTGAAATAATATAGGTAACTTATTCAAATTTTTGCATCAAGTTGCCTAACTCTGATTTTTCTGAATTTTTTGCCACTTAAGGGCCTATTTTTTCCATGATGATCCTGCACACACCCAGAACTACGACACTTTGAACAAGGAAAACTAAAATAGATCCTTGGCCTCTTCAACATAATTCTATACATCCTTAAGGTTTTTTTGCATTTTGTCATATGTAGTAGCACATTGAAATGAGATATTTTCCAACATTTTCTCATTCACTTTCTTGCTCACTCCCTTCTCCATTTATTCCTCAAGGCCACTAGAATACTCTTTGAAAGAATCAAGCAATAGGTTTAGGTTTTACACACTAGATAAAGAATTAAATCAATACTGGAACTAGGAAAACTCTTTTGTAGCACCTTCACTGCCCCATATATCAACTTTGCACTCTTCTAATGTGTTTGTAAGATCTCCTTTCTAGTGGAGGCATGGAATGCATCACTTAACTATAATTTTTGCAAGGGGAAACCTTGTCCATATCTACTTGACCATACTATGTCAAAATTTGTAACAACTGTGCAAAAAAACTAGTTCGAACTAGAGTTGCATGCTCAATAAGCTCTTCAAGAAATATTTGGAGGTTCTAGAAGATTCACCAACTATCTTCACATTTTCTTCAACTCTCTTTTCCTCAAATTTTCCTTGTCACCAATGCTAGATCTACTTTTTCATCTTTCTTCTCCTTATTAGCAGTACTGGACACATTCTCAGTCTTCTTTTCATCTTCAATTGATTTATCATTTTATCAAGAAGAGAGATTTTCTATATTATGTGCCTCTGATATCTTTGGGCTATCTTGTACAACCTCTTCTTCATGTTATGCATTCTTCCCTATTTCTAGAGGAGGTGTGATGTGCTCTATTTGTGTACATCCTCCTTTTTCATCTTACTGACATTTTCTTCTCCAACAATATTTTATTCTACGACTGGAGGGTTATCTTCTTGCTCATATGTATATTGAATCCTTCTTTCTATTTCTCCAACTCTACTTCACTATGTCTACAATCTCAACTCTTATTCTTTTTGCACTAGTTTTTGCTTGTGATACTCTAGATTTTCTTTTTCTTATGAGAGGTTCTTCTGCATCTTCTTCTTTTTCATAAACACTCATGTTTCTTTCTCTCGTTTCCTTTTCCTTCACTCTTCTCTTCTATGAGACACTTTGCTACTTCACTAGAGCAAGCTTTTCCTTCACATGCAGACTTTTCTATTTAATTGAATCACTGGTTGGCAACTTTCTCTTTGTTCCACTAGTAGAAGGTTTAGTCCTAGAGGAATTGGGTGAAATCAAAGAAGGGGTCACAATTCTACTTGATCTTCTTTTGCTAAATGCACCTCCCAAAGAGCCAAATATACTTTTGGCTTTCTCCACTTGGTCCTTTGATAGACCCACATCTCTACACCCTGTGCAGTCATCTTCTCAATATTTATCTTTTTTTTTATTCCCTTTGCTCTATGTGCACAACATTGGACTTCTCCTCATATGTCCCAAATATTTCCTTATAGGTGTCTCTAGGCTTGCTCAACATAAAATCTGTCAAACCAGTAATTTCTTCCTTTGTTATTTCATATCCCATCTCTAGAATCCAAACAATTCTAGGCTCAACAACATGTATTATGCAATAGTCCTTTGTCACCATGAATGTGATATAATTTTTGTACTTCTCTACCATGCTCTTGGGAATCTTTTCTTTGGCTTGCTTGTTCATTTGGAAGGTTTTAAAGAAAACCCATAATGAAATCTACTATGCATTTGCATCACCCATCCTCATTAGGTGTTTTTTGATCTAAAATGCCATTGGTCTTTCCTTCAACCATACTATGTTCTTGGTTTTGGGAACCTCATTAAGAAAGTAAAATAGTAAATAAATGATCAAGGTACCAAACTTGAAGGGGTATCAAGAGTCATTAGTCTTCTACAATTTATCTAGTAGTTGTGATCTAAGAAATTCACATAAATCATAATCAACACCTTTCTTTACCATCTCATATGTAGTGTTGATGGCAGTAGTAGAAACATAGTTCTCTTTTTTTTGTAAAGTATATCTTGTACCTTATCACCATTTATGTATATTTTATTGTAGTTTCATTAATTTCCTTCATAGTTTGGTCTCTCTTGTCATATTTTTCACTTGTTAAATCCATTACCATTTCATTTTTCACTGATTTGAGTGTTGAAATTGGTCTGATTGAGCATAATCTCGTAAAAACCCTAATAGCCTCCTTATTAATAATGTGTGGTATATCCAAACAAATGAATATATCATGAATTTTTCTCAATGTGTATCTCATCCACTCCTCAACATAATTTTTTTTTGAGAAATTGTTCCAGACATCTAGTTTTTATCCATCAAGCTTTCAAACTCGGGTTTCAATTCAAATTGGTCTCTAGTGAGTTCATTAACCCATAAATCAGCCAAATTTGAGTTAGTGTACTCCTCTAACCTTGCATGTATGTAAATCCTTACATCTTCTATATGTAGCACACTGGAAGGGATATTTAAAAATGCACCATTTGGATCTATCTCCATTGATTTATCAGGGTGTCATTTGAAATTTGGATGGGGTTGGTCCACAACCTCAACAACTTGCGGGGTATACATATTCCAAAACAATGAAATTACTTCTAAAACTAGGGAAAATAGAAATTATAAATACCTTTCAATCGTTGTTGGTTAGGGTTTCATGTATAAGAATTATGAAACACTTTGTTTCACTCCTTTGCCGCTCTTCTCTCCTCAAATTCTCATTTGTAAATGAATTAGATAAAATGTGAATTCACTTATAAACCATTTTTGGAATGATCTAATTCACATTTAATTCTTTATTTGATAAATTTGGTAAACCCTAACTATAATGCATAGCCACCTTCAATTGCTTCGCAAATTTCTACATCTTAATATTTTCCACCGATGTTTTCACCAATAGGTCAAGCATATCAACCTACACCTCATATCGATGTGCTAGATGCATCAAAACCATATCTTTAGCAAGGGCTTAAGGATATTATGTTAAAACTCCCCTTGAGCCAAATCTCTTAACTTAGTTTCCAGAGGAAATAGGTGCACTTTATGTTGGCACTATAAATTCACTCTTAACTTTGCTCTCTTCTTTCTTTTTCCAATTTTTTTTCATCTCTTTATTCGCTTCTACCAAATCAGCCTTTTCATTGGATCATTCTTCTTTACTGGATCAATCTTTACATTCTTTCTTCTACAAAATTTAGCTATATATCTAAGTTTATTGTATTCATGATATATGAAAACATGTTGAACAAGCTTACTTCTACAACCTCTACATCTGCATTGATTATCTTTATGCCCAAATCTATTACATACATAATAGTAGCCATTGAAATATTGAAACCTCGTGCCATTATTGTAACCATTCATCATTTTATTTCTACATTCACTAGCCTTATGACCAAATCTATTGCATGTAAAGCACTGACTGAAAAAAGATCAAATATTCTAATTCATTATGCTTCTACATTTGTTATCTCTATGTCCAAATTTATTGTAAGAATAGCAGTAACCATTAAAATATTAGTACATTTGTGCATTTGGTTGTCTAACAGGTGGTCTTTTGAAGTCTTTCCTCTGATTCTAGACCTAGTTGTCATTGTTCTTCTTTTTAGTACTTGGTGTTTGATTTGCTTTTGAAATTTCTCTTTTTCCAAATCCTAATCCTTCTTTGTGTTTAGATCCCTTATAATTTTTAATCATCTCATAAAGAATTTTAGTACTCTTCTTGAATTTGTCTTCTTGAATCTTTTCTTTCTCCAAATCTGATGTCAAAGTCACAACCTCTTCTTCAAGTCTTGAACATTCTATAGATTTGATTTCCAATTTTTCATTTAGGCAATCTTTAAATCTTTCACTTTCTTCAAACTACAATTTCAGGTTGGGAATGATCTCATTTGATTGATTGAGCTCTTTAATCCTATTTTTATCTTTCTTGAGTTTCTCTCTCAATATCTTAATGCATTCATCTACATCACTAAGATCCTTTCTCAAATCTTTGTTCTCAGATTTTGCTTTATCCAAATCATCAAGGGAATATTTTAGTTCTCCATCCATGCCAATGACACAATCTTCTTCAATAAATCCTACCATAGGAATTTCTTCTAGAGGGGTAGGATATCTCCTATTAGCCATGTGTTCAGCTCCAAGATCTACCTTAGGGATCAAGCCAATAAGGAACCAATCTCTAATACCAATTGTTGAACACTTGGAATATTGAGAGGGGGGGTGAAGTATTCTCCAAAACCACTTTAAACATTTAAACATTTATTTAAAACATCATATTCAATCTACATAAGGAAAGAAACCATGAAAGCAATCATCAAAGCATGTAACATATGAACACCAAAGTTTTACATGGAAAACCCAAAAAATAAAAAACCATGATGAGGATTACTTCACAATATATTATAACAAATCATAACATATTACAAAATGACTCACTATCTAGAGGACTCACTATCCAAAGAAAAATATAAATAAAGAAGAGGGGTGACTCACAACCAAGATTTGAACTACTAATAATACATCTATAATATACAACTGATACGATTCCACTAGAGCTCAAAATTATGAATCAATACACTTCATACTACACAATTTCTACACGTTTCTCTACTTTACATTGACATCACATTCATACTATACTCACACACTTTATATTACATTACTCAACCACTAATCCAAAACACTAAAAATAATCTTACATTTATACACATTACATCCACAAACACTTGCAACATCACATTACTCAATCACTAATCCAAAAAACACTTTACATTACATTACTCAACCACTAATCCAAAACACTAAAAATAATATTACATTTATACACATTACATCCACAAACACTTGCAACATCAATTAGGTCAACCTAGTTAGATGTATTGTGCATAACATAACTTGTCAGCTCAAGATTCAAACAAACACGTGCTTCACACCATAATTCAAAACTTATAACACATCTAAATACATCAAAGGGTACCTATCATAACTCCATGAGACTGATCAACACTTCCTTTAACTCCATATCACCCCAAACTTATTAAGTTGGATCTATTGATGGAGTAACACTAAAATACACCAATTGATCATTTAGAAGCTAACACTTGGACCTCCAAAACACTTGCCACTTGGATCATGGATATTATGGAAACTTGTAAGAACTCCCTCAAATCTACATAACTAAATATGCTCTCATTGTCAAATGGAGATGAATCCAAACATGCACTTTGTTTTGATTATACTATTACTTGTAAACCTGATATTATCTCAACCATAACTTTTGCACAAGAGGACATAAAGACATGAAACTTTGAATTTAAGGTCCTCAAACACGTATGAAAATTTCCTTAGAACCACAACTAGAAATACCTCAAGGTGAACCAATTCCAACCAAAAAATTGATGCTTTGTACAATAAAAACTGTGTTCTAGACTTAGTCAAATATTCAACATATCTATTTTACACCAAAGTAAACCTCTGCATCTCTATGTTATATTACCATCTCCATGTTCACTCATGCTTCACTAACCAGTTGTACCTCAATGTATACTTCCATTCAAACCGTAATGTTGACATCAATGAAAACACTGTATAAGCTCATCCTCATGTTCCCAACAACCATACCAATGACAATCTCCTCAAACTTCCAACATACACAACATACAAGGATTGAAAAAAGGTGAAAAAGGTTAAATTTCATTAATCTAGAGGAAACAAGTCTTTTTATATTAGTAGAAATATGAAAATAAAAAATATATTTATAATGGATAAATGAAGGAAGAACTCTTTTCAAATGAGCACATTGTACTTTTTAACCTTTTAAAGAAGTATTGGAACTTTAAGAACACACAACAAGAGAAGAAACCCTAGTTTCCATCACAATTAGATGATGTGTAAACATGTGTACTATAGGATTTGATTGACTATAGGACAAGGATAACTTTAAGAACCCCCCGGGAAAAGGTATAAAAACATGGTGAATCTTGTATTATTCCCAAGAAAAAATATTAATTTTATTAAAAAAAAAATCTTTGGGAAAAAATATAAATTCAATTGACGAATATTTTGTAACCACTAGAATTTTGTAGAAATTCTTGGTGAATTATACTTTTATTGAAACCAATAAAAAAAAATCATTGGCAAACTAAACCTATTTTCAAACCAATACAATATTTTATTTGGTGAATTAAACTTGTTTTCAAACTAATAGAATATTTTTGTGGTGGATTAAACCTATATTAAAACTAGTAAAATATTTTTGTTAACAAATTAATCTTATATTGAAACAAATAAAAAAAAATTATTGATGAATTAAACATGTACTCAAACCAATAAAATATTTGCATTGGTGAGCTAACCTATTTTCAAACCAATAAAATTATTTTGTTGGTTAATTAAACTTGTATGTATTCAAACCAATAAAATACTTTCATGGTGAATTAAACTTGTATGTGAATAAAAATCATAGTGTGGGTGGAAAAAATATAAAATGCTAAATGATAATGGATAAGTTACTTAACAAATTTATAAGTTCTAATCATAAGTGAGTGAAATTTATTGTGAGTCAATACTGATAATGATTAAGGTACAATAAGCCATTTAATTCT
Source organism: Sequoia sempervirens (assembly GCA_007258455.2). NCBI lineage: Eukaryota > Viridiplantae > Streptophyta > Pinopsida > Cupressales > Cupressaceae > Sequoia > Sequoia sempervirens. The sequence goes on from VDFB02000008.1 coordinate 330,873,306, forward strand.
TGAATCTTCTCAATGCTTCGAAGTACTCTACCTAAATCCAAATGTCATTCCAAATAACATTTTTAAGGGCTCTCCCATGTGCTAACAAAGTATGAATGTAGCAATTGTCTCACCCTTTGATTTTTCTACCCTTGATTACATATATCTTTTCCAATGTGAATTTTTTTTCAATAAAAAGAGGGTAAAAACTTTATTGATCCAAGAAAAAAGTACAAATACAGAAAGTACAACCAACTGACCAGGGGTCAAAAGCCAACAACAGATCCATCAAGCAAATCCCAAGTAACATCTCATATCCTCCATAACCAAATCCTCCAGCTCTTGAGAAAGATCCTCAAGAAGACAACCCCAGTCTTCCACATTCTAATTTCCCATCCACTCAAATGCCCATTTATCCAAGCCATCAACCAACTTATTCCACTCCTAAGGGATATGGAAAAAGGTGATGGAATCCAGGACTCCACCCAGAGAGATAATTTGTCTAACAACCACAACCAACTGCCAATTCACATCCTCTAATTAATGCTTATTCAGCAGTTCAATCATAATCTGATAATTAGACTCACAAATTATCCTTCTCCAACTAAGGGCACAAGCCCTTTGCAAATCCTTCACAAAATCATTAGAGTTTTGACCTCTATACTTCGAGAAGAAGAAATTGACCACTCCAAAACTATTGCTTCCAATGCCATTGACCCTAGAATGACCAAGATTACCTCTAGAGGACCCATCGGTATTAATCTTTAGTACCCCAAGAGGAGGTGGAATCGAATGACCATCTCTTAGAACATTCCTTCTAGCACTCTGACCTAAACCAAGCATGGCCCACCCTTGTCACAAATTGGTAGCCCAAAACTCTAAACCACTCCCATATCTCTAGGATCCACAAGGACCAAAATATCACACTTACCTACTAAAGTCTCCTAAAGAACCTAATATTTTCATCCAAACTTGTCACACCTAAAGATTCTTATCCATAAAGATCCTTTGGTTGTGATCCAACTAGATATGCTAGATAATCAAGTTGGGACCAATTATCCAAGCTATGTATAGGAAAGAATTATTAGCTAGAGAGTTCCCCAACCTAATCTAGAAATTATCTATAGAAGAGATGTGCTTGCATGGATAATGTGAGACTTCCCAATAGAAATTACAAATCACCCTAACAAAAGAGAACTGAAAAAAGAGATGATAAGTGTTCTCATCACTATTGGAGCACAAGACGCACATAGAGGGGCCCTAAAAACCACACTTCTAAATATTCTCTCAGGTCAGGCATCTATTATAAATCACTAGCCAAAAGAAGAAATTGCACTTGGTCCAAGAGAATTCATTCCAAATTTTTTTCCACCATACACTCAAAAATCTATTTATCCAACACTTGATAACCAGAGGCAATAAAGAATTTTTCTTTTTGGTCATGACCCCAAGCTAGAACATACCTCTCTAGAAGAGAGTTACAAACCCTACTAGCCAAAATGTAGGACAACTCTTGATATTCCTCCATCAATCCACTAGGAGGCCACTCATGCAGGTCCTTCCACCTATACATAGTAGCTTGATCCAAAATATTAGGGGGTTTGAAATCCACCACACAACTTCATCCACCCTCTAAAAAATTCCTACATAAATCCTACAAGTGAGGGTGCGTTGACATAATAGGAGGGTGCTCATCCCAAGAATCAAGCCAAAAGAGAGCATCAAAACCTCTGTTGCAAATCCAAAACAATCCTTGTTTAATTATCTTGGATTCCCTTTTGAGGGTTTCCCAAACCATAGGACCCTTATCCATAAGGCTATATCTAGGTACATCCATACTCTCCACCTCACCAAGATATTTTGAGGTGAGGATCTTAGCCCATGTTTGTTGTTGTTGAGAACATCACCAATAAATTTTAGCCATCAAATCGTTCCCATTCAAATCAGCCCAATACAACCCAAGACCACCTTCCTACTTCGGTCAACACACATCATCTCACTTAACTAGGCTCCACTTCCTTGCAAGGGGATTTCCAAACTAGAGAAACTGATGACACAGACTCTCAAAGTCTTTGAAAATTATTGTGAGGGTAGATAACAAAAGAACCTATACAATGGGAGAGCCTAGACCATAGACTTCAAAAGAGTCACTCTACTAACAATAGAGAGCCACTTGCAAGTCTAGTGAATAACATTTTTATAAAAAATTTCAATAACATCTTGCCAAAACAACCTTGGAAGCATGTGAATGACAATAGGAATACCAAGATAAACAAATGGAAGTGAGTCAATCTAGAACTTGGGAATCCTAGCAATTCTCTATTGAATAAGTGTAGGAGTGTTAAAGAAATAAATAAAGGACTTTCCCTCATTGATGCTCTATCCTGAAGTAGCCAAATAATATTCCAAGTCCTTCCTCAAATTGACTGCTTCATCGACTTTGGCTAAGCCCATTAGATCCATGTCATTCAAAAACTAAAGATGGGATTGAGAGGGTAAATTATTTCCCCAATGCCAACCCTGAATTAGACCAAGCTCCACATGATATTTAATAAATATCCCAAGCCCCTTAGCCATCAAAATAAATAAATAAGGGAATAAAGGATCCCATTTCAGAAGGCCCCTAGACACCCCAAAAATTTGATAAGGCTCCCCATTGATGAGCACAAAGGAGGAGGAAGTGACACAACTCATAACCCACTCAATTCAAGCATTGCTAAACCCAAAATCTCTCAAAATCTTGGATAGAAAATCCCATTTGACATGATCATAGGCTTTGAGCATGTCCAACTTAATAAACATAACCTTATCTTTTGAGGATTCCATGGAGTTCACAATCTCATCCATAATAACAACACCATCAAGAATCTACTTGTTAGCCACAAATACACCTTACTCCTTAGAAAGAAACCTATCTAACCATGACTTCAAGCATTCTGTAATTAGCTTAGTAATTATTTTGTACACCACATTACAAAGGGATATTTTTGTAAAGAGATCCAAAGAATTATCACCCTCTTGCTTAGGGATAAGAGCTAAAAAAGTGGCATTCAGGGCTCTTAACATTTTCTTTTTCTTTTGAGACTCCTGGACAACCTCAAGAAAGTCAAGCTTAATAACCTCCCAAAACTCTTGAAAGAACTCTATCAGAAATCCATCAAGACCTAGAGCTTTACCTTTCTTCATATGAAACAATATATCCACCAGTTCTGACAAGGAGATTGGTTTGAGAAGAGAATCATTCTTTTCACCTGTCACCAAAGGAGGGATGTAGGCTAAGATTGAAGCTTCATCTACTTTAGCAAGAGGGGAATCATCAGAAAAAGAAAAAAAGTTGAAAAGAACTGAACAGACTCTTTCGAGATATGAGCAAAGGAATAATGATGATCCCACTCTAGGGACCTAAGAAAATAAATTATAGTACCCTTCCATCTATCCTTAACAAATTATGAAAAAATGAAGTATTCTTTTCACCTTCCTAGAGCCAATCAATGCAAGGCTTTTGCTTCAAAAAAAATTCCTCACAAAGCTCCCATTCCTCCACATCCTTCACTACCCCAACTTCCAACATACTCAATTCCTCAAAAATTCTTTAGGTTCAAATCTACTAGGTAATGGAATTCAAGTGCTCCTAGGTAACCCTTTTAGCCTGGAAAACATTACCAAATGGTGTCCATTCCAAAAATTCAACATATACTTGATATATTGAAGCCCCTTGGAAAATGAGTACATAGTAGTGCCAAAATATCACTTCCTAGAACTCCACCAACTAGGAACAAGATCATGAAGAGACACATCTTGAAGCCACATCATTTGAGATCTAAATATTTCTTTTTAGAGCACCTAGAAAAATAAGAAGAGAATTCGATTGGCCAATGATTAGAGCCTCACCAATCCAAAATCTCATAGCTAGTCATCCATCTATCACCCACCCAAAAGTTGGACACCAAAAACCTGTCCAACCTTTCTGAAATGGAAACATCAACAGTCCTCCTATTGTTTTAGGTAAACATCCCATTCAAGGGTTTTGTAGACAAGGGGGACTAGCTACCTTGGGACTCCAATTCATGGGAGAGTCCTAAGCAATAGGTTGCTTTCATATACCTTAAGCTTTGCTAAGTGATTTGAAAAGGTTAAGTTGTTAAGACCGAAAAGGAAGAACAATCTAGTTACTACTTCCCTTCTGCTAACCCAAATGTTTCAAGGGGTCAAAAGAATTGATTTCTAGAGTCCAATCCACTACCCAAATATCTCATTACCTAAGGATGGAGGTATAGGACATGGAATCCAATGTGACATGTTGGCATCTTAGTGGTGTGTTGGCATCTATACGAACTGAGGATTTTTGAGACAGATAAAAATGCAAGAAACCAAACTAACAACTTGAGTGATAAAGTTTTATGCTATGATAAAATATAAAGAAACTACATAAATAAAGTACAACAAGAGAAATACTATAACTAAATATGTTCGAATTGACAAAGAAAGTGATAAAAATGGTACCAAACTCTTTGTAATGTGATTCTTCAAACAACTCCAATTGAGAAGCACCTACACACACAAGACCAAGGAAAATTTTGGGGTTGTTTTTAGAGGACTACCTCAGTTAATCCCCCACTTTGGTGTTTCCACCTCCATGAACAACTAGATAGAAATGATGTAGAAAATGATAAAGAAAGCATATGGAAATAGAGATACCAAGTAATAACACAAACAAAAATATGCTACTTTGAAAATATGATGATGCAAAAGCAATGGATAATGGGAGATATCACCTTCATAGCTAGATTCCCTCAAGGAAAATAGAGGAATGAGTGATGTTGTAATTTCTCCAACAACAAAATTGTCACAATGAATGAAGTGGAGGATCCAAGATACCAATAGCTTGCAGCTACAATGGAGGTGGTGGTGAAGCTTGAAAGTGTGTAAGTTAATCAAGAAAGCATAAGGAATTCAGTCAAGTGTGTAAAAATGGTGAAGAAGTTGAGTGGAATGAAGAATTACATAAATTGAATGGAAAGGAGGCAAAAGAGCCATTTTATATCGGTCAAGGGAGCAAGATGTGTTACAATTCACATCCAATGGAGAAAGGTAATGCCTCTGTAGATTCTAGAGGTAGGAATCCTATTAGGATGACAATGCAACACATGGACATCTATGCGACATAGGCACATCCTTGACAAAATTTCTCCACCGACATGAAAACAGGCTATAGAGTGGATAGAAAAGGTGGTGAATGTCAAAATTCCATCATCAAAATTACATTTTCTAAGGTGAAGGGTATGAAAATGAGGAATTTACAAGGGGTGAAAATTCATGCCATTACATTTTCCCCCCACTTTAGTGAGCATACACATCAGTGAATGTGAGGTAAAGTAGAAATAAGTTGAACAGAATATACTTAAACCATCAAGGAAGCAGACCACAATTTGGCATGCTCGAATGTGCAAGAGAGAGAGGTGGCCCCATAGGTACTTGATCCTATAGAAAGTGAAAAAAAGCTTTGTAGGTGCTCAATCCTATAAAATTGGCTCCGCGAATGCTCGGTAACACAAAAGGTGAACAAAGGTTCTACAGGTGCTCATTCCTATAGAAAGAAATCACATTATAGGTGCTCAATCCTATAAATGAGGCACCATAGGTGCTCAATCCTATAAATGAGGCACCATAGATGCTCAATCCCAGGGGTAGAAATGAAAGGATTTGCATATTCCAATTGGTCCTTACAGGTGCTTGCTCCTGCAAGGCAAGCTTGACAAGGTGCTCGGTTCCCCAAGCTTGATTATAAAAGTGGTTTCATAGGTGCTCAGTCCTACAAAGTAACATGTTAATCCACAAACAAAATATGTTAGGAAATAAAAATTCATGCAGATAAACAATTGTATCTCAAAACAAATAATTGAAGGGAGAGTTTTCAAAGGGGCCCCTTGAGAACCTTTAAGATAGCAAGGGGCCCATTAAAAGGGACACTCCATTTGAAAAGTGATGACATTTTTTACAAATGATCTTGTCATCAAGGAATCATTTTGAAAGATATCTTTTGTTATGGAATCTAAAAAAGAATGGTATTCTCAAAGGAAATTTTTTCCAATTAATTTTGTTATGAATTCATTTTCAAAAGAAAATATCACTAAGGGGATCCTTATCGAGGGATGCGATTTTCAAAATGTGTAAAAAATTTTAGCAAGGGATTCATTGGCCACCAAATACACCTTATTGAAAATTAGAGAAGTAGGAGCCCCCCTTAGGATGGTACATGCTACTCAAAGGAGCACATAACATCCTAAGGAAAGGAAGAAAATGTAAATATGTTATGGCCCATAATAGATGATGAGATGTAGATGTGGAAATTTTCTTGCACATGTGACCTGGACAATACATAGGCACCACAAGGTCAAGAAGGAAGCAAAGAAGAGAGGAAGCTAAATAAATAAAAATAAGAAAAGATGAAGAAATCAAGAGAGAAGGGGATCTGATAATTCGTGGTCAAATCTATTCATAGATATAGATAGATAGATATAATATAATATAAGTATGAAATTTCACCAATCCCCAAATATATCAGAACTTGAAGAAGAGCACATGAATACAAAAAAAATTGGTCAACATGGAAGGGGGGCCTAAATTCCCCCAACACTTTACATCATCCGCAATTGTTGAAAATAAAGTTACAACATATAGAAGAATGATGAAACATATAGAGGAAGTTTACAACATAATTTCACTCCTATATTTAAGCACCTACAAGGGTGACAAGGGTCCTCAAGGAATACACAAAAACAAGCATGGGGAAAAAAAACACACACACACGTAAATCTAATCTATAGATAAAGAAGAGGTACTCTCCTAGTCCTCATCAACTAGGAGGTCATCATTCTCCCAATCTAGATCATTATATGGGGAGGGAGGATGAGCCTACAAGGGAAATATGGTGAGGGGAGTACCCTTTAACTCTCATATGACAAGAGCTAAGGAAGAAGGTCCCTCAAGGTCTCCTTCACTCAACTCCTATGATGTAAAAGTCATTGATCTTACAAAGATAGCTGACAGAGCTAGGACATCATCTACCAAGTTAAACATGTACTTAACAAAGATTCCATGTGTTAAATGAGCAGGAGATAAAGGAGGCACTTGAGATCCACCATCAACCCCATCAAAAGAGATGGTGGAAAATGCAAGATATGTTATGGCTACCTCTATCACAAGGACAGTGTAAGCCAAAGTAGAACCCTCTCCCGAAGAATCTGATCCATTCTTCTAACCTCCATTAGAAGCAAGGTCATCCTCTAACTTATGCTCTAGTGAAGGATGTGGAATCCCCACAACAGAAGTGGAAGGAAAGGAAGAAGAGGACAGGGTGACAATGGACACCACCATGGTGTTTGGCATGTCCATAGTCTGAGAAAATGGAGGGATATCCGGAAGGAACATTAGAAGAGGGGCATCCACTAAGGGAGCAATGAAAAATTGTACCATTTTTGGGTGAGGTTCATTATCATTCGTGGGAGGAGTTGGAAGCAAAATAGAGGTAACGAGAATAGAAGAAGAAGGAAAAAAAGAGGGAGGCATAGCAGGAGATGTCGAAACAAGAGTTTCTAGCTCCCCTTCTTCCTTCTACAAGGTAGCTTGTTCAATAGCTAGAGCCTTCCTCTAGCACTTATGCTCACATGCAAGCCAATTTCATTAGCTCCAGGAATTGGAACTTGTTTCTTGAGAAGGAACAAGAGGCTCCTATTCCACCATAGGCATGTCCTCCACAACCATTGACAATGGAAGTGTAGCCTCCTAGATGGGAGCAAGAGCAGGAAGTGTAGGAGTGTAAATAATGGTAGGTGGAGAAGTAGAAATAGACATATCGGTAAGCAGGAATCTTCCCATTCACTACCTGAGTGGCACAAGTGGTAGGAGGCTATAGAGCTTAAGACATAGGGGAAACTTCATGAGGACCCTTCCCCTTACCATAGTAAATGAGCCTTGACACTATGGGTAAGGTAGGAAGTTTGAACACTTTATGTGTGGCCTTTTGTCAAGTGGGCACTATTGGACTCCCCATGTGAGGCATGGGAGAAAAGTTCTAAGGTGCCACAATGGGGTGAGAGGTAGAAACAGATGAAGTAGTAGAAGGGGAAGGCTTTTGGATGCAAGCAAGCTTCCCCTTCCCCTTTTATTGAGAGGAAGAAGATTTCTACTGTGCAATCAGAGAGCCTCTAATTGATATGGTATAAGGGGAGACAAGGTATCTCACCTTTGGAAATATTCCCTCATTCTTATATTTGACATATGTGTGATACAAAGATTTTATCCTCAAGGAAGCATACCAATTGGTGTAGGACAAAATTGATCTAGCAAGTGGCCCCCACATGACACCAGTGGCTTATACCTTTTGTTGTGCACAACATGCACAAAGCCCTCATGAGAAAACTTCAAACACTGATGAATTACCAAAGCAACCACATTCATGGAAACTAGCCAAGGGATGCCCAATTTCACCCTGAACAAGTCTGACTCTAGGATGATATCAAAAGGAACATTTACATTATTGGGTCCTACCAAGACTAAAAGAGTGATGGAACCAAGTGGAGGGATCGAGATTATATTGTGAGTATGTATTGTGGGTTTTTTCTTTCCATATTCCTCCCTATGTAGAAATTTTAATAGAAGAGTCTCCTTTGTTATAACATTCACATGGCTTGTAGGGTCAACTAGAACACTAGTTACAATGTTCCCATTGATGCAAGTAGCAATGTACAAGAGTTGAGGCTCTTTCTTCATAGGTAGGTCCTATGATGTTAAAGTTATGTGATTCATTTGTAGGATGAGAGGGAGGAATAGGTGTAAATGAAACCATGTTTACATACTTCAAGAACCCAGAGGAAGAAAAACTAGGAGGTTCAAAAATTAGGTTTATAGAGTGAGATGGAAAGGGGTCCATGTATATTTTCAGCTCGATGTTATCTTATACCATAGACTTGTTCACATTCTTCTTCTTCCCATTGAGGTAGATAGTACCATTATCAATGCAATCTTATGTCTCATGATGTAGGTGCATGCATCTTTCAATATCATGTCCATGGATTTGATGGTACTAGTAGAATGTGTTCTCTTCATACTAGTCAAGGTAAGGTTTAGTAAGGGGTCAAGGATTTGGAAAGGTTATCATTTTGTCTTTCAATAATTTCTTTAGAATAAAAGAGTATGATTCTGATAACTTTATAAATTTCCTATTGCAATTGAGGTCTTTGTCGCTATACACAACAACTACATTTGTAGCAAATTTACCTTTACCAGAGATTGACACAATAGACCTACCCTTAGGATAGGAGCACAAGGAAGATCCCTTGAACTGGGGAATTGTCTATTGGTACTCCTATAATGTGGCAAATAGATGTGCAAAAGAAGGGAATTTCATCAAAGAAAACTTCTCCTGTGAAGACCTTTGTAGGTTTCTAATGAAAACCTTCTGCAAATCCAAGTTAGGAAAAGGATAATAAGATATCTATGAAAATAGCACTCGATACTGAGCAATGAAATCAAATATCTTCTCATGCTCTCCCTGCTTACATTAGATGAGGTCTGAAAACACCATTTTTTGCCTAATGTTCGCTTGGAATTACTAAAGAAATTGATTCACAAGTTGATCAAACAAAAATATGGAGTTATCAAGCAAGGAATAGTACCACACAAGAGTTGTGTCATTAAGAGATCTCAGAAATAATTTAGCCATTAATTCATCATGTTGGAATAAATTTTTACACATGGCATTGAATGTTGATACATGTGTTTATAGATATCGCTTGTTTTCGTACTTCTCAAACTTTAGAATCTTCATCCCTTGGGGGATAGGAGTGTTTAGAATCACTATTGAGAAGGGACTATGACAAAAGAAAGGTTGAAAAATTGTCTAGAAAGTGACTTGGGACAAGTTTGCCAATTGATTTTGCATCTAGCCCATGTTTTGTAGCAAAGCATCCAAATAGGATCAGATGATAAAACAAGACCAATGAAACAACCACCAAAACCATCCCCAAAGTTATTGGAGCCACCAAAACTACCACCCCCCATTCCACCAAGGCTTCCACCACCAAATCCAACATTGCCCCTAAAGTTACCACTAACAGAATTAGGATAGATGGCCCTGAATCACAGAGGGACCCTATTTACTTTGATGGTCAAAGGTGCCTCAGGAACAAGGGTGGTATTGACAGAAGGTCTTGTCTCGTTCATGCATACCAATGTCATGGGAATTGAGACACCTATTTTCCTTTTAAAGGTCTCAAACCTAGAACCTCGAGTAATAAATGATCTAGAGTTGTATGAAAGGATGTATGCTTCCACTATATCAATAAGGCCTCAAAGAAATTCCAGTCCTACCTGATCCTTTTTTAACATATATCTCATCTCATTGATAAACCTAGTAGCCCTAGCCATGTTTTTTTCTTTTCCAGAATGATTTGTGAGATCCAAGATCCTCTCATTTAGAGAAAGGAGATTCTCTATAGGAAAAAATAGAGCATCATCCTCATTCAGAGGTGGGTTTGTAGGGGAGATAGGAGTAGGGACACAAGAGGTCTCCTCAAAGAAACTTGACTCTACTCCTAAAACCATCTCCTGAGAAGTGAGACTAGTAGTTACCTTAGATAAATCTATCTCTAGGTCTTGTATGCTTCTACCAACGTACCTAAAGGTTATAGATTAATTCATAAAGCTCATAAAGCTTCACAACACCCAAGCCTACAACACACATGAGATGCTAAAGGAGAAATCTTGGCATGAAGAAACTGACACTATGATGTTCACATCATAGTTTGCTAAAATATAGAGGGGGGGCAACTACTTTGGGACTCCAAGTCACGAGAGAATCCTAAGCAATAGGCTTCCTTGATCTACCTCAAGCTTTGCTAAGTGATTCAAAAAGGTTAATCGATTAAGGCCAAAAAGGAAGAACAATCCAATTGCTATTGTCATTTTTCTAACTCAAATGTTTTAGGGGGTCAAATGAGTTGATTTCTAGAGTTCAATCTGCTTCCCAGATAGCTCAATACCTGAGGATGGAAACATAGGACACAAACTATTGTGTGGAACGCTAATGTCTCAATGGTGCGCTAGCATCTATAAGGAAAAATTATTTCTAAGATAAATAAAAATGCAAGAAAAAAACTAACAGATTGCCTGATAAAGATTTATGCTATGACAGAATATAGAGAAAGTACAACAAGAGGAATACTTTAACTAGCTATGCTTGAATTGAGAAAGGAAGTGAGAAAAATGATATTGAACTCCTTGTAATGTGATTTTTCAAACAACTCCAACCAAGAAGCATCTAAATACACAAGACCAAGGAAAATGTTGGAGTTTTTTTTAGACGACTACCTCAGTTAGTCCCCCACATTGGTGTTTCCACCTCCACAGACAGCCAAATAGAAACAATGTAGAAAATGATAAAGAAAGCATATGGAAATAGAGATGCCAAGTAATAACACAAACAACAATATGCTACTTTGCAAATATGATGTAAAATTAATGGATAATGGGAGATATTATTGTTAAAACAAGGACAAACAACTAAGAGGGGGGGTGAATCAATTCTTACAAAAACTTAAACTTCTCCAACTTAACTTTAATCTCAAATCTAATGAATAATTAATTAATGAAATGAAATTAACACATCAAAGAGACAAAGAACACCAAGATTTTTACGTGGAAACCCTGTTAGGGGAAAAACCACGGTGGATGTTAGTCCACAAGATTTTACTCTATTAAAATTATAATGAGAAATAATAAGGGGAATGCACATGCATTTAGGCACACTGCCTAGATCTCACTGCTCAAATACAAAAGGGACTCACTGCCCAATAGAATAGGATTAAAAATATAAAGGGTATGAACTAAGAAAATAGCTTTTGCACAAGCCTGATTACAGTTCCAATTAAGCTCAACACTTCTTCACACTTCACACAATCTTCTTCACACTCTGCTTTGCAATCGAATGATATCTACACATACACACATAGGAGCACATGAAGCACACTCTTCACCAATGAAATAATCATACTTATATTTGCTACATGATATTTCATCACAACTTAGTCGGCCAATAAAATAGAACATATTTGCAATGTCGGCCCAAATTTACAAACAAAATTTTAATGTGAATCTACCAAGGTCAGCCACAACATAGTGGAGACCCAAATTAACATCTCCAACACAAAAATACTTTAGTTTCTTTCACCACGAAGATCCACAACATGCTACCACGCTAGGAAAATGAAAAACCGAACATGTGCAAGAAAATATCTCCAATCATGAGATCATCAGTCAAAGTGGACATACCAAAAAGATAGAGAATTATCTAGAGACATCTAAGACCACCAAGAAATAATAGAGAAACATCCACAACAACTAAGATTAACAGAATCACACTATCTTCATTCAGGAACACTAACAGAGACCACAGAAATAGTGTCAGACCACAACTCACTCAAAACTTCACGCGGACCTCTAAAACTTTTGGTATATTATCTAGATATACTCAACAACAAACCCTTTAATCCACACCAACTAATCTTCAACATACAGAATAGGACACCTTCATGACCTACATAGTTCCACTGGGAATCTAGAACACTTTCTCTTACAATTTTTTGAATATCCTTGACATTTACAACAATTGATATACCAAATGCTAATAGTGTTGAAATCAATGACAACCACATATTAGCAACACATCCATATCATCCAATAATCTCCCACTTTGACATTGATGGAAACACATGATGTGAAAAATATCATCAACCCAACACACTAACTTCTTCTACATTTCTCTTGAAAGGATTTTTCACATTACACTTCTCTCCCTTTGACATCAATGGAAAAGGTAACAATGACCTTTCCATATACACACTCTGAACCACATATCTACACATCTTACTACTCCCCCTGAGTAGCAGCCACGGTAACATCAATCCAGATCAAAATATAGCAATGAAATTCATGGATTGATGCAAGCAAATGCATCTTTTAGTTCTTATCAGGAGGGGTAATTACCCCTAGCATTCTTCTAAGATACTCAAAAGTATCCTTCAGCAATGGCTTAGTAAATATATCTACAATTTGTTCTTTGGTAGGAACATACTCCAATCTAACTTCTTTCTCATTCGCTTTCTCCCTCAATAAATGAAACTTGATTGATATATGTTTAGTATTAGAGTGTAGCACCAGATTCCTTGAGATATTTATTGCACTTGAGTTGTCACAGTATATGGAAATAGGCTCTTCATATATCACCCTGATATCTCTTAGCATCTATTTCATCCATATCACTTGAGTACAATTATTGGTAGCAACAATGTATTATGCTTCAACAATAGATAGACAAACTGAATTTTTCTTTTTACTTAACTAGGATACCAGCTTCTTCCCTAGGAAGAAAGCACCACCACTAGTACTTTTCATGTCATCTACATCACCAGCCCAATCCACATCAATATACGCACACAAAGTGAGATCATCATCCTTTGGATACCAAAGTCCAAATTCAACTATTCCTTTTAGATATCTGAAAATTCTCTTGACAACAGTTACATGTGATTCTTTTGGATTAGCCTGAAATCTAGCAACCATACATACAACATTCATAATTTCTGGTCTAGTCTGAGTCAAGTGTAGAAATTCACTGATCATTGACCTATATCTAGTTTGATTTTCCTTAAGAGTGTCATCATTTTGTGTCAAATTACATCCAATCACCATGGCGGTACCAACAGGTTTGGATTCATCCATTCCAAACTTCTTCAACAGTTCTCTCACATATTTGGACTAAGATACATGAAGATCCCCTTGTCCAACTGTGTAACTTGCAATCCTAGAAATAACTTCAATTCTCCAATCATAATCATCTCAAATTCACTCTTTATTTCATCAACAAACTTCATACATAGATTATCATCTCCTCCAAAAATGATGTCATCAAAAAAACTTCTATAATTAACTCCTTATCATTATCTAATTTGAAGTATAAGTTATTGTCAGCAATACCTTTAGTGAATCCAAGCTTCAATAGGTATTTGTCTAATCTATCATACCAGGCTCTGGGGGCTTGCTTAAGTCCATATAGAGCTTTCTTCAATCTACAAACCATATCTCCCTTGTCTGTTAGCTAAAATCGATTTGGCTATTCAATGTACACTTCATCTAGTTCTCCATTCAGAAATGCATACTTTACATCCATTTGATAGACTTTATAGTTCTTGTGTGTAGCATAAGCAAGAAATAGTCTAACAGCTTCAATCATACTGATAGGGGCAAAGGTTTCTTCAAAATCAACACCTTCTATTTGAGAATACCCTTTACATACCAGTTTTGCTTTATTCTAGACCACTTCACCTTCTTCATTTAGCTTGTTTCTAAATACCCATTTAGTACCAATCACATTTTTGTCTTTAGGCCTTAGAACCAGTAGCCATGTTTCATTCTTTTCAATATGTGCTAGCTCTTCCTTCATATCTTCCAACCAATTTTCATCTTGACAGGCTTCAGTGACATTTTTAAGTTCAATCTTGGAGACCAAACAATATTCTTCTACAATTTTTCTTCTAGTTTTCACTCCTTTACTCTTATCTCCTATGATTTAATTTTCAGAATGATTGAACTTTACATACTTTGGAGTTTTGGGACATTCTTGAACTTTTGCTCTTCTGATCTTTCTTCTACACTTGCACTTTTTTTGTGCCTCCTGACTGACTTGATTTACTAGAACAAATTTAGGTTGCTTCACCGAAACATATGGAATAATCTGAAGTAGATTATGTGTCTAATTATTCTTTCCTTGGCTTGAAATGTCTTCATCTGAATCATAACTACAATGTCTGGATGATTTGACAAAGTCCTCATCAACTCTAACATTTGCACTCTCAACCATCTTTCTTAGTCTTTTGTTATAGCATGAGTAGGCCTTTCTTTTAGTGGAGTAACCTAGGAAGATTCCTTCAACACTTCTTGCATCCAATTTTCCTATATCATCATCTCTCCTGATATAACACTTGATTCCAAAGATCTTAAAATACTTAACATTAGGCTTGTGACCAAACCATAACTCATAAGGATTCTTACCAGAATTACAATTAACATTTACCCGATTCAAAGTATACAGAATATTGCTTACCACTTCACTCTAGTACATCTGAGACGTGCATTTCCTTCCATCATCATTGTTCTGGAAACATCCAGAATTTTTCTACTCTTTCTCTCTACAACTCCATTCTGTTGAGGGGTTCAGGGAGTAGATAATTGTCTTTTAATTCCATGCTCTTCACAATAAGAGTTGAACTCCTTGGAAATGAGCTCACCACCTCTGTCAAATCTCAAGCACTTGATTTTTAGACTTTTCTCATTTTCTTCCATAGCCTTGAAACTTTTGAACTTCTCCAATGCTTCACATTTTTCTCTTAAAAAGGAAACCCAAATCATTCTAGAGTAATCTTCAATAACCAACATAAAATACCTTTCTCCATGAATACTTCTAACTCTGGATGGACCACAAAGTTTAGTATGTAGTAGCTCTAGCAAATTATTTGAATCAATTTTTATCTCCAGAAAGAGACTCTAGTTTGTTTACCCATCTGACATTCCTTGCAGATTATATTAGTAGGCTTCACTAACCTAGGCAGATCTCTTACTGCTTGAGTAGAACTTATCTTGATAATGTTTTCAAAGTTTACATGACACAAAATCCTATGCCACAACCATCTTTCATCTACTTGACCAATTAAACAACTCCCACTAGCAGTATTTAGATAAAAAAATATTACCTTTTGTTTGTTTTCCTGTTGCAATAATATTCCTAGAACTTCCACGTAGCTTGCATCTTCCATCTTTGAACTAAAGATCATCTCCCTTGTGAACCATTTTTCCAACACTCAACAAGTTGTGATTCAGTCCTTCAACATAGAGGACATCATCAATGTTATCCTTACCACTAAGGCAAATAGATCCTCTGCCATGAATCACACCAACATTGTTATCTCCAAATCTTACAACCCCACCATCATACTTCTCTAGACTCACAAATTTGCTTTTATCACCAGTCATATGATGTGAGCATCCACTATCAATGATCCACTCATATTTTTCTTCAACTTGGGCTACAAGATCTTTTTCATCTTTAGTAGATTTGGTAGCCACAAGATTATATTCAATGGTAGCAATGAAAGCCCATTCATCTTCATTTCCATTATCTTTATCAGACTCATCATTAGTCACTGCTTCTTCAACAAAGTAGCATCTCCTTTGGAATCTATACTTTTTAGGCTTAGATCTAGGAACTCTTCTAGGACATCTTGATGCAAAATGAGCTATTTTACTACATGAAAAATATTTAATAGACAATACATCTTCATACTTACCTTTTCCTCTCCCTTCTTGCTTTGCAATCAATGCTTCCAATTCTTCTACCTCTCTTTCTTTATCTTCAAGTTGTTTCAATTCTTCATCATACTTGGATATATTTCTAGAACTCTCTCCTAGACTATATCTGTGCCTATTACTTCCAAATATAGTAGCCTTGAATGTAGATTCAGTCTTCAGTGTAGATTCATAAAATTCACTTATTTCAAAAGTAGCAAGCTTCCTGATCAACGTATGTCTTGTCATCTTGTTTACTGATATGAACTCTTCAATAGCATGAACCTTCATTTTGTAGGAGGGAGGCAAGGATCTGAGTACTTTAGCCAAAATTTCATCCTCATCCACAGAACCACCAACACATTTAATACCCATCACTATTGCATTTACTCTCTACTTAAAAGAAGTGATATTTTCATCTTCACCCATCATCAAATTCTCATACTTTCCTTTCAAGATCTGTAGCTTAGCCATCTTCACTTGTGCATCTCCTTCATACAAAGTTTCCAGTTTTTTCCAAATCTCATGAGCTATTTGTAGACCCATCACATTGTTGGAAATAGGATGCCATTTAATTACAAATCCTAAACATTAATTATTTCATGTATCTTCTAAGTTCTTGGAATGTGTTCAACAACACTAAGATTAGGATGAGATTAATATTTGATGAAATAATCATGATTATTGACATTTGTAATTAATTATAAATGTTAGGAGCACGTGAGGGCATCCATTGTAAGTTCCTAAATAATAGGGGCACATGGGGAACCCACATGGTAAGGTGACACTTACCTTAAGTTTAGTTAACTATTCAGAGTAAGAGATAACACTTTTGAATGCATGTAAAAATTCTAGGAGTTTGGGTTTGATGTTTGCATACATGAAGTTTAGTTCAGTTTAGATCTGAATCAGTTTAGTTTAGTTATGGTTTAGTTGTATTTAGTTAGTTTTTGTTGTATGCTAGTTGACTTCAGTTAACTTGGAATGCATGGCTAATAATGTGAGTTGTATGACAGATAACATGGACTACCTCTAGTTAACAGGGGATGACCATTCTTGCATGAATGGTGTTGAGTAAATTTTTTAGTTAACTAGAAATCACTTGGATCCAACTTGGGTGCCCAAGATGCTTTCTTAGATTTTCCTCTCTTGCATGATAAGATATTTATGAAGGCTCAGTTAAGTATGATAACTTTTGGGTGCCATCTTTGAGGAGGAGCTTTGGAATTATCACCAAAGTGAAGGATGAGTTTTAGCTTCAATTTGGGATGCCCAAATGGATGAAGCACATGTTCCAAGCTCTATTTTTCATAGAAGAACTCAACTTGAAGCAATATGGCATACCTTTTCTAGGGCTTGGGCTTGGGCATTGTAATTGTCACCTTTTGGAGATTACAATATTGCTTATTGCCTCTATATCTTATTCAAGTTAAAGAGATTTTTCATAATTGTTATTGCAGATGTGAAGAAGATCGGTGAAGACAAAAGAAGCACTCTCAAGCAAGAATTGGAGCTATTGTATTTCAAATATTGAATAATAGAATAATTCTTGGTGGAGTTTTTTCCCAGAAGGGTTTCTCCACGTTACATCTTGTGTAATCTTTCTAATATCCTATCTAGTTCTTCTATCAACTTCTTTCTACATTCTACAACAGTAAAATGGATTAATCAAAATAATCGCCCACAAAGAATATATGTAACAAGGAAAAAGCTTACTTAGATCAACAATATTAAAGTTTTATAGAGTATTAAGCTAAGAAAACACTTCATTTTTCAACACATATTAGCCATCTCTGAATTTTTCAAAGCACTCACCAAAGCTTCAATAGCCCTAATGTTATTTTGAGCATCTTTGATCTCATCAGGAGTTGAGGGACCATTTTGAGGAATAGTATATGGATCTCTTTTAATCTTCCAGAAAGCTTCACTAATACACCTTAAGTGACATTACATCCTAACTTTCCACATTGAATAGTTAGTGCCATCAAATCTCAAACCGTCCTTCTTGAATGTTGCCATCCTGGATCACCTCAAGCTTTTAGACTTCTTGAGAGGAACCTACTTTGATACCAATTGTTGGAAAAACAAGGACAAAAAACTGAGAGGGGGGGTGAATCAGTTGTTATAGAAATTTAAACTTTTCTAACTTATCTTAACTTTATTCTTAGATCTAATGAATAATTAATTAACCACAAGAAATTAACACATTAGAGAGACAAAGAACACCAAAGTTTTTTTACATGGAAACCTTGTTAGGGGAAAGACCATAGTGGATGTTAGTCCAAAAGATTATACTCTGTTAAAATTATAATAAGAAATAATAAGGGGAATGCACATGCATTTAGGCACACTACCTAGAGCTCATTGCTCAAATATAAAAGGGACTCACTGCCCAATAGAATAGGATTAAAAATTTGAAGGGTGTGAACTGAGTAAATAGCTTCTACACAAGCCTGATTACAGTTCCAACTAAGCTCAACACTTCTTCACACTTCACACAATATTCTTCACACTCTTCTTTGCAATCAAATGATATTCGCACATACATACACAGGGGCACACAAAGCACACTCTTCACCAATGAAACAATCACACTTATATATCCACTACATGATATTTCATCACAACTTAGTGGCAAAGAAAATAGAACATATTTGCAATGTCGACCCAAATTTACAAACAAAATTTTAATGTGAATCCACCAAGGTCAGCCACAACATAGTGGAGACCCAAATTAACATCTCCAACACAAAAATACTTTAGTTACTTTCACCACGAAGATCCACAGCATGCTACCACCAACATGTTGGCCAGGAACATGAAAAACTAAACATGTGCAAGAAAATATCTTCAATCACAAGCTCATTGGTCAATGTGGACATACCAAAAAGATAGAGAATGATCTAGAGACATTTGAGAGCATCAAGAAACAATAGACAAACATCCGCAACAACTGAGATTAACATAATCACACAATCTTCATTCAGGAACACTAATAGAGACCACAGAAACACTGTTAGACCACAACTCACTCAAAACTTCACATGAACCTCTGAAACTTCTAGTATATTATCTAGATATACTCAAAAATAAACCCTTTAATCCACACCAACTAATATTCAATGTATAGAACAAGACACCTTCATGACCTACATAGTTCCACTAGGAACCTAGAACACTTTCTCTTACAATTTTCTCAATATCCTCGACATATACAACAACTAATATACCAAATGCTAATAGTGTTGATATTAATGGCAACCAAATATCAACAACATATTCATAGCATCTAACAGATATCACCTTCACAACTATGTGCTCTCAAGGAAAGTAGAGGAAGGAGTGATCTTGCAAGTTCTCCAACAACAATGTTCTCGCAACAAACAAAGTGGAGGAGCCAAGAGACCATCAACTTATAGCTACAATGGAAGTGGTGGTGAAGCTTGAAAGTGTGCAAGTTGATCAAGAAAGTATCAAGAATTTAGTCAAGTGCGTAAGAATGGTGAAGTTGAGTGGAATAGAGAATTAGACAATTTGAATGGAAAGGAGGCAAAAGAGTCATTTTGCATTGTTCAAAGGAGTAGGAGGCATTACGGTTCACATCCAATGGAGAAACGTAACACCTCTATAGATTCTAGATGTAGGAATCTTGTCAGGATGACAACATGATGTGTAGACATCCACGCAACATGCGCACATCCCTTACAAATTTCCTCCACTAACACAAAAATAGGTTGTCGGGTGGACAAGAAAAGGTGGTGGATGTTATAATTGCATCATTGAAATTACATTTTCTAAGGTGAAGGGTATGAAAATGGGGAGTTTGCAAGGGGTACAAATTCACTTTATTACAGGTTTTATATCTACTAAGTTCAAAAGGGCCACATTATCCCTAAGTTTATCTAAGGAGGGGTCTAGATGGGAAGTACCACCCTTTTCTCCTCAAGAGAGAAGATAGCATTGAAATCACCTACAAAAATCAAAGGAAGAAAAGAATCCAAAGAATGCAAGTATCTAACATGAGACAACAAATACATCTTTCCAAGGAAATCAACAAGAGCATATATGTTAGAGAAATGATTCTCTCACCTAACTTCAAACTAGAAGTAACAAGAGATATAGAGTACCTACAGGAGAGCCACCAAATAGTAATAACTCTACATGGATCCCATAAACAAGAAAGTCTCGTAGAGCTTCCCTGCACCCCCATACATTGGCACAGTCCTCTACTCCAAATCTTAGAAGCCAAATTCAAAATACTTTCTATAAAAAGGGTGATCCAACAATGTTGGTTTACAATTTCTAGGAGATTCTAATTTTTGTTGAAATCACATATTTTTAGAAAATATAATAATTTAAGCCTTCAAAAGTTCAATTTGAAGGATTCAAATTGAAGAGGGTTTGATCAAACCACCTTAGATCAAACCCCCTTGGATAGAACCCCGCTAGTTTTAAACCATACCTATAACAGAGTCTCCTTTACACCTATCAAAATGTTGATAAAAAACCACTTTTGATTTACGTTTTGGGGGATCAAATGAATTCATTTAAAAAAAAAAATTGTAAGTATGTAGTCCTTATTATAAGCTTCTCAAAAAGTATAATTTTAAATAAATTTAATTTAATTATTATATTTATTTTGTATTTCTTGTGAATGTAGTTTTTTCACCAAAAATAAAACTCTTTGTTCTACACATGTGGAAAAATAGAAGATTATCAAAAAAATTGAAAAATATGAGTGCACCAGATATTGAAGTCCTTGATCCAAAAAAAAAATTTGAATTTCAATACATACTAAAAAAATTATGTGTTACACAGTCTACCTCTGTCTAAATTGTAATTGGTTTGACTTTGAAACTTGATTAAGGAAAAAATATTCAATAAAACACAATGAAACCAACTGGAAGCACTAGATATCGTAGTTACAAATCTAAATTCAAAAAAAAAAAGAATTTTATCCGTCATGGAAAAAAATTGATGTGGTATACGGTGAGCATCACTCCTTAAAGTGGTGTTTTTTGAAAAAGACTAGTTTTCAAAGTAGATGGAAAAAGAAATGCAATATGATTCCAAAAATTTTGAAAAAAATATATTTAGAATCTATATAAAAAATGTCACAAATCACTAGTTTGCATCATCTTCAAATTCTTCACGGTTTAGCCACTATAGGTGTCCAAAAGTGAAGATTTAGCTAGAAAAAAATAGTTCAGTGTTCAGTTTGGCCAAGAATTGTAAACCAATATTGTGGGATCACCCAAAAACTTAGTCTGTTGGAGGAAAACTATATCAGGAGAATGAACAAAAATGAACTCATGAATATCCTTTTTTCTAGAGATGCTATTCATACCCCTAACATTCCAAGATATCACAATCATCGTTGAGGTTGGGAGAAGTGGGAATCAATAGTCTGCACAAATTTAGACTCCATCAAAGTCTCACCAATTATATTTACCTTTTCTTGATCCATCTTCCTACCTACTTTGAAATTCTTCTCTGGAGCCCCCTCTTTAGAAGTTTTTTGTTGCAGGCCCAAAACATGAGAAGATGACTTGCTTTTACCAGTTTCTTCAACACTTCTCAATTATGAGTCTAGAACTTGAGATAACATAATCCATAATAATATTTGGCACCATATTGATTCCCCCAAGCACAAGAACTAAGGAAGGGAGATCTATGTCCATCTGAGTTGATTGACCCCTGCTGGAGCCAAGATGGAGGTAGCATTAGGATGAATCTCAAGGTGCTTCTTAGATATAGAGCCATCAACAACTTGCATTTCAAGGGGAACACCTTCCTCCTAAACTTAGTCCTCTAAGGAATTAAACCTATTAAAAGTTTCCTCCTCTTGCCTATCTTTGAGGGTCTTGTTTTGACCTCTACTTTTGTTGCAAGGATTAATTAGCACAAAAACTTCCTTATCTACCACTACCCCCTACATGGGGGTACCTTACCTTTATCCATATTCAAAGTAGACTAAGAAGGAGCATTAGCCATACCAGTAGCATTAACAGCTTTGGGACACTTCCACTAAAGGTGACCATATTCATGGCATAAACAACAACGAAAAAGGAAATGCCTCATAATCCAACTATTGGGTTCAAGAAGCTGCCCCAATGCTCATTTAAACCAAATACAATAGTGTATTATTCAAGTCAATTTCAATGCACACCTGAGCAAAAGAAACTACCCTTTTAGTTAGTATTTATTGAGAATGCTTAGTAGACTTATTGAGCAAGAGATCAATCATCTACAATATATCATTTCGCCAACATTCTAGAGGAAAACAAGGGAGAAGCACCCAAATCAAAACCCTAGAAGGGAACTCCTTTATAGAGTTGAATCCCACATGCCATGATTTGATGAAGAGGCCCACCTTCAAAAGCTTGATTTTTGTTAGCAACACAAGAAAAATACACCATGAAGAAATTGTTGGCCACCAACATTATATCAAAATCACCTTCAAGGTTCCAAGTCTTGTGAACCCAAGAATCAAGAAAGGTAAAAAACACCCACAACCCCATGAACTTGCAAAATCAACACATGATTACTGTAATATTCCACATCCTCAACCATGGAGTTAGGTTGTATTACCAACATTGGACATTCTTGCAATCTTTCCAAGCACCCATTCACCTTTTGCAAATGGAAACCACCATTCCGTAATGAATGCTCGCTGGGGTTAGCCATGTTTAAAGAAAAATACTTGCCACCAAGTGGAGATGAGAGAAACTCTAAATTTCTAGTGGATATATGCATTGAAAAACATGAGAGGTTGATCACCAACACCCATGCAACCAATGCCACAAAGGGATATCATAGAGCTTTGAAAAAGGAAGCATATAAGAGAAAGATCACAAAAAAAGTAAACAAAAACCCACCCATGGATACACCAACTCCCCCCAAGCCAAAACACCAACTTTCACCTCTGATCCAATGTCTCTTGAACACATGCAAATGTGAAAAAGGCATGTAGTCATGGCCTTATAGGCCACAGGCTACCATCCCAGCACTGATATAAATTCTCACACTAGTCGTTCCATCCTTTTTAGATCATAACTTAATGCAAATTAAGTCTTATGCATATAATAATTGTCATAGGAACTCCATTTGCAAGGAAAAACACCCCCTCCAATGTGAATTTAATTATTCTTCTAACGAAATTAAACTTCTTTAAAATTTGCAATCATTTCATTCCAATTTTTGGAAAAGAACCATAACTCATATGAGGCTTCCACACAATTTTAAATTTAAAACATGTAAATCAAGGTATGATAACAAGATGACAATCATTGATTAGATTATGCAATATTTTTTGCATTAAATGTTTTAACTATCAGCTTGTGCTTCACCATAGTGGGATGCAAAACCCAAATTTTCTATAAATTTAGTCAGCATTATTGATGAAATTCATCACAATATTGATTAAAGCTTTGGTTTGAAAATCGATATGGATACACCAAATTGTCTAACCAATCCCTCAACAACAAACAACCTTCCTAGGAGAAATTATTAGCAAGAGACTTAGAAATATTTTCAAGATGTGCAATAGATGGAATAAATTAATTATCAAGATGGTGTTGGGATTCAAATTTGTAGAAGCTACAAATAGATATCGAGTGAACACTGATATTTCTTCACTTGTGGCTTCTTTACTAGACATTGGATTTTTGTAGGCTAATGTGTTTTCCTTGGTGAATCTTATGGTTCAAGAGGATTATCTAGGAGGACTAGGGGATGTTTTAGATATTGCATGCATTGGAGGGAATCCCGACACTAAGGGATATTCCATGCTTCTTAAATGAAGGATCCATTGTAACCTAGCATCCTTTTGTGTCAAATTTCCACAATGTCTCTTTAATGGAATGCCATTAGTTGACCATCATGGGATATGATTTTTCAAGAATGAAGTTTTACAATATGATTAGGAAGAGAAAAGAGTGAAGAAATTTTGTGTAATTTTGATAAATATATGTGAATATTACCTTATGCTACTAGTAGGATTTTGTAACTTTTTTATGTACATTTTGCAAGCACCTTTATACGTGTTGTTGGCAACAAAAGGGCAGACAACTGAGAGGGGGCTGAATCAATTGTCATGAAAATTTAAAACTTATTAACCCTATTAACCTTATTCTCAGATCTAATTAATAACAATAAAAGCATAAATCAACACATCATAAACATACATAGCACCAAGATTTTTTATGTGGAAACCCTGTTAGGGGAAAAACCATGGTGGAGGTCAATCCACAAGATTATACCCTATTAAAAGTATAAAGAATAAAATGGGGAATGTACATGCATTCAGGAACACTTCCTAGAGCTCACCACTCAATTACAACAAGGCTTATTTCCCAAAGGAAAACACACTATCTTACAAAAACATTCAAATTAGATCCGCGGGATTTTGAAGTGAGAAAATAGCATCTGCTAATGCCTAATTACAGTTTTGATTAAGCACATGAACACTTCTTCACTCTTCTTCACACTTTGCTCTACCTTCGAATGATTTGAACATTATTCACACATTTTAAGCACATGCATTCCTACAAATGAAATAAACAATCACTTATATATATCCACAACAAGAAATTACATCGCTACATCTCGACTTCAACAAAATAATAGAATGAATACAAATTGTCGGCTCAAATCATTAACAATTATTAATACGAATTAATCAATGTCAGTCACAACATAGTGAAGACCCAAAATAAAATCCGCAAACATGAACCACCTTCAAAATTTATTCCTCGAAGATCCACAACATGCTACAATCACCCTGTCGGCCATGAACATGAAAAAAATGAACATGCAAGAGAAAATTACCAATCACAAGCACAACAATCAATGTGGACATTTAATATAGATAGAGTATGATCTAGAAACATCCACAAACACCATGAATCACTAGAGAAACATCTACAACAACTGCACTTAATATAATCACATCATCTTCAATTAGGAACACCAATTGAGGCAACAAAAAAACTATCAAAATACAAATCTTCATAACTCGATAAAATCTTCATGCAGATCTTTGAAACTCAATGTGGATAAACTAGATATACTCAACAAGAAACCCTTTAATGCACAACCTCTGATCATCAATGTAATAAGCTAACAATAGACTGAACTTCACTTCATTACTGTTAACCTACAACTCATTTCATTACAATTTTCTCAATATCCTCGACATATACAACTTCTAATGCATTAATGCCAATAGTGTTGACATCAATGACAACCACATATTAGCAACACAATCACAACATCCAACATGTGCTACATTATCAAAGATGTAAATGTCAATATGAATATTTATATTATTTTTATTAATATTAGATTTATATTATTAGATCTTTATTCTCTACTATTTTAAATAACAATTCAATAAATATCTTATGTTATTAGAATTAAACTTGTATCTAAACCAATAAAATATTTTCATGGAAAATTAAACTTGTATTCCAATAAAAATCAATGTGGGTGATGAAAGTATCATTCTAAATTATAATGATTAAGTTACTTAGCAAATTTATAAGTTTTGATCAGAAGTGAGCGAAATTTATTGTGATTCGATATCAGAGGAAAATAAACTTTCCAATTCTATAGCCGATGGAGGTGATCAATGTTTGATGGATGGACATAGTTGCATTCAAGAATAAAATGTTTGAAGTGATAGTCTTGTGAACTCAAACCTCTAAAATCACCCTAGAGCTGTTAGATTTATGAAGATTGATGTTTGACCTTTTATTCATGTGTGATTAAAAAAATTAAGTCTTCTTGGTGTTTCATGCTAGTTTCTACCCAAATGTTTTATGTTTCACTATTTGATGAATGTTCAAGATGGATGGATATAGTTGCATTCTAGAATGAATGTTTGAAGTGCTAGTCTTGTGAACTCAAACCTCTAAGATCACCCTAGAGCCACTAGATTTACAAAGGTATAAATTTGACCTTTTCTTCACATGCGTTATTAAAACACTTAAGTCATTTTTGCAGCCAATAGAATGGTCCCTACCACACTGTAGTTTTCACAAGAACATTCTAGCTTACCATGTTTTTTGTAATAACATTATGTCACATCAACATGTCTTTCTTGTGGTGAATTAAACTCTAAAGTGTTGAGACAAGGAAGTAATGATATAATTTAATAATAATAAATTATAATTTAATAATAACAATAAAAAAAATATAATAATAATATATATTAATAATATTAATAATAATATAATACTAATTCTTATAGTCCACTATATCTCATAGAATCATAGATTTTGTACTTTTCCTAAAGAAAGATGTCAAATAAAAAAAAAATGGCATTTGCTACCGATGCCTCAAAAATGAAGTAATCATCTTTTAGAGTGTGTGTGTGCTATATTTTCAACTCCAAGGCTCTACAAGAATCCAGATCATGCATAGTTTGGATTTTTAATGATCATCAATAATAAATGATTGAGTTTTGGGTTAACCTAAGAATATTTCTATAAAGAGGGATGGTGAATTCAACAAAACTCATTCTTAAGTCCATAATATGGTTTTGAATTGTAATAATTATTTGAATCATTTTTGAGGTAAATAAGGATGATGTGATGGTATTATTGGGGATACTCTAAATTCTCTTGCCTCTAGTTATGTAGTTTTAGAGTAAATGAGAGACCAATTACCTTCAAAATGGGTGGAATTGGAAAGAAGTTGATCTAGTTCATCTAGCTCTTGAGTCAAGTTTTGAACTAGGATGATGAGCTTTGATGGAGATAAGTGCTTTCACTAGGTGTGTGGGAGTAGAAGCTTTTCAATCTTTTCTCCATTGAAACTCATCAATTTTTCATACTCCATTTTGACAAAGGTTCTCATAGAGGAATTGTGGACTTTCTATGTCATTTTGATCCTTTTTGGTAGCTTGGTACTAGTTGATGGCTGAGGTAGCATAAATTTACTACCACTTTAACATATTTTTATTACCTCCAACTAGTATTAAGGCGTCAATATCATTTATAAACAACTTCATATTCAACAATCCAAGCACCAAGATAGGTACATTTTCTATGTTCATAGCTCCTAAGTGTGTTTGGAAACTCTCATGATCTGAGGATATGATCTACTTCACATTCATAGACTCGACCACCAAAATTAGCCACTTTTACCAGCCTCCAGACTGATATCCATTATTTCAAATGTTAAAGTGATGTGATTTGTACAAGAGTTTGCATGCTCTACTCATCTTTAAAAGGGGAAGTAAAATTGTAATTCATTTGTAATATAATAAATGGTTTTGTTATTCTTCATTATTCATTTACAGTAAAGAATTATTATGTGTGTTTAGTGTCTATTCAAGTTAAAATTAATAAACTAATAGGATAATATCTTTCACTGAGAGTAATTAGAATTAATTTTATTAAATTTCCAAATCCATGTTATAGTCACTTTTACTATTTTTTTAGTTGAGTTATATTTTTAAGTGGAAAAATAAAAAAATAAATGGCAATACAAGAGCTTGAATTCAATAAAAGCCTACACATTACTTAGTAGAAGCTATAAAGAAGTATTCAGTTGTAAAAAATGCATAGATGAATATTAAAATATCCTTGGTCAATTTTATTCATAAGAGAAACAAAATAACATTGGAGACAATTATCTTTGAATCATTCAAAATGCATTCATATTTTTGAACGTGTATGTTGATATACAAAAAATATATATTTGCATTTTCTTTTTTCCCTGAGAAACCTAGAAAAAATAAGAACAAGCTAAATTTTGGCTCTTCAAATTTTCCAATCCTCTAAAAATTTTCTAAATAGTCATATTTTCTAGGGTTTTAAAACATTGAATTAGGGTTTTGAAAAAACCCTAAACCTTTGTCCAAAACCCCTTACACTTTTTTATATTTTCTTATTAACTTTTTTCTTTGGTACCCCAATCACTTAAGTGTTTATCCATGGCTTTTATTCCATTCTCCCATCACCCCCCCTTTTATCTCTTATCGATTTTGTATCCTAGTGCACTTTAAATCAAATTTAAAACACATGTTTAAATTTATGACTTAAGCACTTAAGTTACTTGTGGCCTCCACTTGAGACACATGTCACCTTCTCATGACTTAACCTTCAATGAATGACTATAGTTGCATTCCTAAATGAAATTTCTAGAGTGTTATAATTGCAAACTTAGCCTTTGGAATCACCCTAAAGTTGTTCAATTTACAAAGATTGACATCTGACTTTTTATTCACATACATTATTAAAACACTTAAGTCATTTTTACACCCAATAGAATGGTGTATTTAAATTTTAAATCTTATAAAAAATTATTTTTCCTTAAGAGATCTCAGATCATTCTTAATTTAAATTTCCTTAACTTAGAAAAATCTAGCTTGATGACAGTTGTGCTATTGAAATTACTTTATTGTTGTAAGTTACATTCTTGTGCTCTGATGTCGTGTGTACTTTCATAATGTTCTAAATTTAATGTGTCAATTAGAGATGTTTAAAAAACAAGAAGTAATATCCTATTTTGATCCAAATCTAGTGAAATTTATTGAGTTGATTACTTGATATTGAAAACTACATGAGGCACTTTGCATGAAGCCAACTATCGATTGAAATAAGATTTGCAATAGATTTCTTATCATTTGAATTCTTGACGTATTATTAAGTACATTATGCATGTATCAAGATGTCAATAAATATTAAATATTCTAAGTGGCTCCCCCATGTGTTGATGATGCCTCCAAAATAAGAAATTATACCTCACATGACTCACAAATAAATTCCATAAATAGGGATGGTAGTTGAATTGAAATCATTCTTAAGTCCATAAAATGGTTTCACTTTTGAGTGTAGTGTTTTGAATTCTAATAATTGTTTTCATTTTGTGAGGTAAATAAGGAATAAGATGATTTCATTGTATTATTGGGGATACTCTAAATACTTCTACTTCCAATAATGTAGTTTTTGAGTAAAAGGGAGACCAATTCCTTCAAGTTTAGAATGAGTGGAAGTGGAAATAAGTTGATCTAGTTCACCTAGATCTTGAGCCAAGTTTTGAACTAGGATGAGGAGGTTTGAGGGAGATGAGTTCTTTCACAAAGAGTGTGACCATATAAGTCTTTTAGTATTGTCTATATGGAAACCCATTAATTTCTCATACTCCATTTTGATAGAGGCTCTCAAAGAGGAATTATGTACTTTCAAAGTAATTTTGTGCTTAGTGATTTGGAGCTACTTGAAGAGAATGGAAACAGATTTACTACCCCTTATCTTGTACATAATTCTAGATAGTACCCAAGATAGGTACATTTTTTATGTTCACTATGCCTCTTTTCCCAGCATGGTCAACAAGCCCTATAGTATCTATACAAGTTCTTGCATGCTCTACTCCATTTTTCTAAAGGACCTCAAAGAGAAAATTTGGACTTTCAAAGTTGTTTTTAGCTATCTTGGTGACTTGGAGCTATTATGTGAAATACTAAGATCCCAAGCATGGTCAAAAAGCTTAGTATCAATTATGTTTGATGTAAAAGTGACTGTCTCATTTATTGTTATACCAATAGCTTACATTCTCTACTCATGTTTAAAAAGTTATGTAACATTGTAATTCATTTGAATAAAATAAATTATTGTGTTATTCTTCGTTATTCATTTATAGTAAAGAACTATTTTATGTGTTTAGTGTCTATTTAAATTACAAGTAATTAGTATTATATTTTTTATTAAAGGTAAAACAAGTTTTGAAGGGACCCAAAACCATTTGCAAAGGAACACTACATAAGATATAGCAAGAAAGAACAAGCAACCCAAAATTTAAAAAAATAAGAAGCCTATCGAATATTTTTAAGAATTTTTGTTGCTTCCAGATCTTGAGAAATAATACGCTTGCACATGTCCATAACCTTAGTAATTTATTTTCTCCAAATTTTCAAAGGTCTCTTTGCCTGAAGTGAGTACAGGTACTTGGACCAATGCCCACCATTAAGCCTTGTTTTCCTTTCACCATTTCCTCTCTACACCAATTGCATCTTTCACCTAACCAAAACCCTCACCTTTCTACTTCCTAGCTTTCTCATTGACAAGGGTGTGTCCTTTAACATTATTCTAGAGTGAATTCTCACTAACTTTTACCAATTTCTCAAGGTTATCATACACTTTAAGAGTCTTTTCCTCCAAAACCAAAATCCTAGATTCCAAATCCTTTTTCATGTGAAGCACATCATTAGCCACATCTTTGAGGAGTCCCAACATCCTATTATTCTTATCATAGATTATATAATCATTCTCTTTAGAGTTCTTATTTTCAATTCTATTGAGCATAACACACACCTTAACATTGGTTTGGTTGACTTAAAAAAGAAAACCATTTGAAAAAATTAAAATCAATAATAACTCCATCCTTAGCCATACCTAAGATATTGTATAATTCCTCATGGTTGCAATTGAAAATGTTGATGTCTTCAAAAAATTCAATAGGTACGTTCTCCTACAGAATGTCATCTTCTATAATAGCCTTTCCTTTCTCATCGCCATAGTCCTCCCCATATGTCTCTTACAGTCTAATCTTAGGTCTAGGAACCTCCTTTACCTCAGTTGAAGAATAAAATTGATCAAACCACCACACTCACCTGTAGGATTAACATCCACTTTCCCTTCACCACCATCCTCAAAAAACTTAGACTTATTTTTCTTCTTAAAAAAATTAGAGAGAACAAGTTTCCATTTATCCTTAATACCTTCACCACCATCAACAAAATCACCTACAAACTTACCTCCCATATTACTTTCTCCAACATCCTCCATAGTCCTAGATTTCTTCTTCTTCTTCACAATAGAAGAAAGAACAAGTGGCTCCTTATCCTTAATTACCTCAACACTCTCTTTACCCAAATAAGAGCTCTTCCTTTTAAGAGTAGGAGAGGGCTCCAAAGAAAAAACCTTAGTAGGATCCTTAGTAGACTTCAAAGTCTTTCTTTTGGAAGCAAGGGATGGTAGTTTGGTCTCTTCATCCTCATTGCTAGTGTGAGATTCCCCAAACCATGAGGGTTGGGATTTCTTCTTGGAAATTTTCTTGGTCTTAGGAATGAATTTAGATGGGGAATAAACATACACCTCCATAGATTCCTCTCCAGAGCCCTCCTTCCACTCATCACCCATAAACTTCTCTCTTGTATCATAACCTGAAGACTGTTTAACATGCTTAGCCCTACAGGGTTTAGGAAACTTTTTAGAAGTATCAAGAACAAAGGACTTAACATATTCCATTATCAATAATATGAGACCTTCATGTAAGATAAGATTCCTAGAAAAATAAATTATGGTCCTTAATCCCATTTTCCAAGGAAACCAACAAATAGTATGGGAAATAAATTAATCATTTATGCCTAAAATGGTTTAATAGGATAAATTGGTACCCATAGAGTGTAGAGAATCTATTGTGAAGAAAAAAGTACCTCATCAGAGCCTTGTTGTGTCTACCCATATGGGTTTTGATGAAAAGGGAAAGCTACTAAGAGTGGAAATCCCACTCCATGTCTTCCCAAATATAAATGTTGTTATCTAGATGAACCTATATTTAATGAATCCCATTTATTTACAATGAATAATCAAGAGGAGCATGGAGTAGATCTTAATAGCCACATCCTAACCAATGATATTTTAAAAAACATTTAGTATTATGATAGGCCTCTAATTGAAAATTTATTCACAATCCACATAATTACCTAGTATGAATTTGATATTTCATTTATTAATTATGCTACCTAATAATCCATTTGTGTGTCCTCAATATAGACAATTTTTAGGTTGCTTCCTATTGTATTTGAAAAAGTTGTACAGAACTTCTAGGGAAAGCCATCTATACCAAGAGCCTTGTTACTATCCATAGAAAAATAGCCTCCTTGAGACCCTCTTGAGTGAGAAGTTCATTACACAAGGTACATTGAGAATTATAAAATTGTTAGGGGGTGACAACAAGACATTATTGTAAAGAAAATTCCCTAGCTAGAGATGAATCTTGGGCTAAGAAGACTTATTTATAAAGATGAAAAAGGCTTGAAACATGTTTGGTAACATGCAAGAGTTGTTGTTCCTTTCAAATTCATTTGATGGAATGGAAGGTATGGTGGGTTGTCAATAACTGAAATAATTATTTTGTTGCTTTATTGACAATCTTGAGCCAATGAATTTTACCTTTGATTTAAGCATCTTGATATATGTGAGCATTAGAAATTCACATTTATTGGTGGAGCTGAGCCACCTGGAGAAAAGTGATAGGATCAAATGGTTGAGATTCCAAAGTAGTGGTGGATAGGAAAATTTCATAAGTGGTGGATTCATACAAGTGACAAAAAAATGGGCAAGTTTTCACCCTTAAATGTATGGGAACTACGACACTTGAATATTGGTGTCTTTCCACCATGTTATCTAGATACCCCTATGGAAGGGGTGAGGTTCTAAAATCCACACAAACTACATGTGTATGTATGTGGCCTTGTGGTGGAAAGCTGATGTGTGAGGAAATAACTAAGTCTACATAGCTTTAGTTCTAGAATAATTCCAACAATTGTGGAACCATATTGGGAAATGACTTGAAAGGAAAATATCAACCAAAGGTCCATAGTTAAAGATTAATAGTTGGAAAATGAGAAGAAATACTAAGTGAAAATAATTGCATGATTGAGTCTCTTTAAGACTCTATTAGGGACCTCTCTTAAATTACTCAAGTGTACCATGGGGAATTATTTTTGCATCAACTAGCATTGAGATCAAAAAGACCTAATTTATTATGCATAATAAACCAAGACTTATTTTTACTAGTTTTACAACACATCGACAAGGAACTACATTTATTATATGAAAATTTGACCATATTACAATACCCACATAAAACCCAAGTGGTAGTCAGTTATGAATGCATGATCCATTTCCAAAGAAAAGATGTGTCCATGATGTCATTACGATAATAAACATTAATAACACCAAAAGAATGATTATTAACATTGAAAAAGACCCATAGAACATGGATAGTGGGGTCACACCCACATAGTCAACCAACAACTAATTCCACCTAGGAGAGAGAAAGGTGACAACCCCTCCTCAACTAGACTTATGGATAATAAAAAAAAAAAACTATAAGGATAGATGACATGACATGCAACTGAGAGAAAAAAAGCATACACTTTGATATCTTAAAGGAAAAGGATGTCTAAATCTAAATGTAGAATATGAAAATCATGAACAAAATATTTTTGTGAAAGGTCTAGATTAGACCTCAAAAATTTCATAAAATGTAATTGATTGATGATTTTAAAAAGTCATCTCCTTGCTATCCAACTCATCTAGAGCCAAATAATTATAAAATAATGTGTCATTGGTCATATAGCTCCTAATTTGGAAGCCACCTTAAGTAGTAGACCATTGTGGTGGCATGAACTATCCTTCTTCCAAATGCCTTGATGAGTTGTGAGACCTCCTTTATCTGTAAGGAGAGGAGAAATAGAGCTTGGTGATCTACATACCCACTAGGTTATTCCTTATTTGACGAGATGGTCACTATCGATGGGATGGAAGCCACTTCCAATGTTGAGGCTCCCAAGATAGAGGCTTTGGGAGTCGACTTTGAGGCACTAGAGATTTTATTATTCTTATTAACCATGGTGGAGAAACCTTATTCTTCTTTTGCTTGAGGTGATGACTCAAGAAAGGGTCGAGGCAAGCGATTTTAACATGGATATGCCTTTGGACAATCTCAAATCTTGTGTTTGGAGGATTGGTAACTTCAATAACATGTATTGGGTAGATTGATGTATTTCACCTTTTGGGAGTAGTGGGTATATCCAACTTGATTTTCCATAGCATCTTTAAGGTCCTTGGAGAGATATATCTCCACATGAACTTGATGGTTAGGCTAATTTTAGTAAAATAATTTGAGTTTTATGCAGACCATAGTGCCTAGTTTAGATTCTATTTGGGTCAAAAAATTCCAACAAGGCAAGGGGAGATCAAGAAACTCAACCCAAACAAGGATTCAAAGAAACTCGTCATCTAATATGATAAATTAATTATTTTATAGTTTATACACCAAAAGGGAAGAATGCATAAGCTAGGGGCCCCACTTGAGCACGATATCAACATGATTGGCCTTGGTGAAATGAGATAAAAGAAAAAAGCATTGGTAAATTTTTTATATGATATTTAGTTAGATCCAATTTGGGGTCCAAGCTTTGTTGGTCTAGTCTCTAAGCATGATTTAAGGTGGGACCCTACTCACAAAATAGAAAACTAGAGTGAAGTTCTCTAACCATTTGCAAGAATTATAGAATTTAATGATGGGAAGAATTACATATGGTGGTATTTAATGGTATGTACCTCATTGAACACCTTAGGTACAAAATTTTGAGGATTTTTGTGTTGGGTAGCCATTGAATTTCACCATCAAGCCTTCTAATCTAGTAAAAATAGTTGTGGATGAAAGAGAGGTTGAGACCATATAAACAGGGAAAAAGAGCCTACAAGCTAATAGTTATAACTTATGCTGCAATAAATGTAGGAAAGTGAAAAATCATATAGTAGTGCAGAATAAAACAAGTACGTAACAGAAATAAAAACCTCCTTAAAAGTTTTACTTTTCATTTTCTATACTAACTCCTTTATAATAAATATAATTTATAAAGCATATAGTCTAAAAATTCTCTTTCTAATTATATTCTTTAAGTGACCCCAAATCTTGTAAACCTCTTTGTTTATCATTTTTTGTGATTAAAAATTCTAGAGAAGTGCTTAGAGAGAGGTAAATAGGTGTGAAGTGAAAATATTTGATGCTCTCATTGAAAAATTTGGCTAAGTAATCATTAATAGATATAATCCTTGATCTACTCCATGTTTCAATTTTTGGGTAATAATGTTTGTATTTATATATTAATTATTTTACGATCTCAAAAATTCATGGGTTATCCAACTTCCCTAACATTAATGGTTGCATTTAGGAAAATACAATTAAAATTTTAGGAATGATGTGCTATATAAAAATGGGAGATATTATACATAGATCAAATTTTCTATAAGATTATTCTTGTATGAAGTAAAAGAGCTATTGTAATTTAATTATATAAGATTTATATATCATTATTTCGGAACACATTTAGTGATCCACAATCTTTATATATGATTTCATCTTTATAAGTAAATTTTGCTATAATATTAATAGAAATTTTGTTTGACAAGTAGGGTTGACTATCAAATTTTAGTATTGATTGTGGAAATAGTTTCTCAATTACATTATTTTTTAATTACAATTGCTTAATGCATCAAATAATATTAGGAATGTGATTCCAACCAATTTAAGTGTAATTTTTATTTAACTTTATTATTTGTGTTAATTATCAAGATTCCTAATGTATAGGGAAACTTATCTTGTTAGTAAGGAAGACTTGAGATTAGGATCCAAATTTTATTCTTGTATAGACATATTTAAAAAATATTGTCATAAAGTAAAATTAAAATTCTATGAATATTATGCCTCATAAAATAGGATTTGTTTTTAGAGCTTAAAATTTTTATATATGAATTAATTTTTGTTAGACCTAAAAATTTCATAAAATACAACCATATATATTCCTAGCATGTGAAGGGAAATAATGAATGAATAACTCTAATGAGAATTTTACTTTGTAGACAAGGTCAATTCTATGAAATTTATACTCTAATTTCAATAATTTCTATTAATTAGTGTGAAAATCCTCTAATAGATTCTTAAAGAAGTACAATTAATAGATGTAAAATCCTCTATAATTTTTTTCTAAATCTTACCATTACATGTTTATTGGTAAGTATTATTTTACTAATAGATAATTTTAATGATACACTTTCAACCCATACAAAATATCATACTTTATTTTCATTTACCTCTTCTATGTGAACTAGTAAGATTTATAATGTCAAATAGAGAAACTGTTCTTGTGAAGAGGGGTCCAATCCATTATTAGCATATTTTTATGATGAGAACTAAGTAGGGGAAATACTAACGAAATCTAAATTAATATATACAAAATTTTATGTGAATTTTTTTAACTTTTCCTTATATTGTATATCTCATTATGAGTTTAAAATTGAAAAAATGAATATAATTATTGATTTTACTTTTCATCCTCTAGCCTTTTTTCCAATTAACAAATTTTTTTGGAGTATAGAATTTTCCTATAAAACATCTAAGTATCATGCAATTCTAATCAATGTGAAATTAAGCTAAGTGCAAATAATTTGTGTTTCCATGTATTTGATATTGAATGGTTTCACTATCATTATAATTCTAATATAAACATTGTGATATTTGAATCCAGTGTATTTTAAAGTCATTTCAAGATGACTTCAATTAATAGTCAATTAAAGTTAAAATTAAAATACACGTGAACACCTTCAAATAAAAATTTAGTGTTGTGAGATTTGATTTAGATTTGATTTTAAGTCATATCAAGATGACTTCAATTAAAAATTCATTTGTGTGAGATTTGAATCAAATATATATTTTTAATTCATTTCAAGATGACTTGAATGCATAGTCCATTAAAGTTAAATTAAAATATATGTGAACGCATTCAAATAAAAATTTAGTGTTGTGAGATTTGATTTATATTTGATTTTAAGTCATCTCAAGATTACCTCAATTAATAATTCATTTGTGTGAGATTTGAAGCAAATATTTTTTAATTCAATTCAAGATTATTTGAATGCACAATACATTTAAGTTAAAATTAAAAAATGCATAAAAACTTTTCATAATTAAATAAATATAATATTATAATCCCTATAACACCACTAAAAGGGATGATTGTATGAAAAGGTGTACATATTTTTCTTTGATTATAGGCTTAATGATATGTGTAAAGGCACTTGAAAGTTTGGGGTGAGTGGTCATATCATGATGATGTGATTGATATAGTTTATGAATGTAAAACTAAACATTAGAAAATGAAATAAGTTATTTGTTTCTTATTAAAAATATTTTAGTGGAAATGATTATTCTTAATGGTCACTTTTGTTAGTCAAATATTTTTTTAGTGAAAAATATTATTATGGTTTCTTTTCTTATTTTATATAATTATTTAATTTAATATGTTGTAAGACAAAAAATTGTCTATTTTATCATCTTCATCTTATGTTTATAAATTAAATTTCATGTCCACTCTTCTAGTATATGTTTTAAGGTAAAAAATTATTGACTTTTCCTCCCCACCTTATATTTCTACACTCATTTTTCTAGTGTGGATTAGGACCATTTAACCTAATGCTTATATTTTATTTGATCAAAAAAGGATAATGTAAATTTATTTCCTTCGAAATTATGTAGGAGCATCCAAGGTGTAAGACAATCTTGTATCACTAAAAATATTTCTATTTTTTTTTTTCAATAAGGTCTAAGGTGTGTGGAAAAATAAATATTTTAATTTGCAACATTGCAATTTTCCTATGTAGTGATTTGTAAATGTAATTTTTGGAGGAAATATGCTTCGATAAAAGTTCAAAGGAATTTAAATTGGATATTCCATTTTGGGCATCCAATTCTAGGTGGGGACCACTTTGCTTGTATGTTCTTGCATGATCATTTGTATACTTTGCATGTATTTGCATGTTGGGGCCACCAACTTTGCATCTTGGTGCATGTCTATATTTGGAGTCGATGAGAATCAATGGAGGTGTCATTGTTGACCGAAGATGATTGTCCAAAATATAGGTACCCATGTGAGGGCCATGTAAAAAATTAAGTGTTATATTTTAATTTTTTTTAATTCTCCTCAAGTTGGGTGTGGGATTTCTTGGAGGTTTTGGTAGGTTTTTTTGGAAACCAACAATGGTTTTCCTCTCATACACTGTTCTATATATGGATTCTTGTAAATTTGGAGGAGGCTTTGGAGAAGTTGTGGTTGCATACCCGATGCTTCCAAAATGAAGCCAGATTGTTGAAGATGCATATGTTACAGATTTTTATATGTTGAGAGCTTAGATTGTAAGAAATCCCATGAGCTTCAAGGTTATGTTTTCACTTTTTGTTATAAGAAGCATTTCATGTTGTTGATTTCATTCTCATATTAAATATACAAGTATTTTTCTTCTTTTTTGCAATATTTTATTGAAGTGTTTGATTTTATATGTGAAGGGAGTGTAGCCCTCCATCAATGGTATCAGAGCGAGAGTTCTTGAGTGTGCAAGTAGAAGCACCAATGTGAGGTAATGTGCACTAGGACCTTGGGTTGGATGAAATGTGTATGAGAAAATTTTGGTCATCCTCCAACAAGGATTAAAGTTGGGTAGAAGGTACACATAGTTCCTCCACTAAGAGAGAGTAAGTAGAGGAAGTGAGGGGTGTATCTACCAAAAATATTTGTTGGGTAAAGGATAGATTTATATGTGATTCTTATTGAAGGTATATGTGTAAGTTGTAAAATTAAGTTTGAAGAGGTTGAAGATTGAGAGTGTTGGGAAATTTTTTGAGGAAATGCCAAAGAAGAAAGGAAATTTTTTTGTCATAGTTATATATGTAGGTGAATAGGAAGGAGAAAATATTATAGAAGTATTCTTGAGGAAGGTATAGAGAAAGAGAGTAAGAAGGAAGAGAAAAGTACGGAAAAGGTTGAGAGGAAAAAATAAGGTACAATAATTGAAGAGGAAAACTATGTTGCAACAATAGATGAGTGTCCTTTGGAGGGCTTAAAAGCATTGAAAAATGAAATTGCAGTTGAGAGTGAAGGTGAAGAAGATATGGTAGCAAAAAATTAGAAAGGAAAAGGCTATAGAGAAAGAGATAATGCATACTATTCTTCATTTTTATGATGAAGATGAAAGTGGATTTTGTGTAGATGAAAATATTGCAATAGATAGTGAGAAGACATATGTTGTAGTGATACTAGAGGAACATGTGAAAATAGAGTTAATGAATTATGTTTCTGAATTTTATGAAGATGAAAATAGAGATGATTTACATGTTGAGATGAAAGAGGTAGTGAATGTAGAAGGATAAAAAGATATAGTACAAATATATTTTGTGAGTATTGATTTGTATGTAAGGAAAGATTTGAATGATGTTACAACTTGGTGTGGATAGTGCATATTTTCTTGTAGAATCTATAGAGGATGTTACAAGTGAAATTTTTTGGAGGTGGTTGCTCAATGGTGGGTCAAATCCCACAAGAGAAGAGCGGAGAATGTATGGTATTAGGAGGAGGATTGTACATGGTGGATGCAATTCCAAGAGGAGAGAATAATTGAGTGTAGGGTTGTTGGAGGAGGATAGTGAATGTTTTGATGAGATGTTGGAAGAGGAGAAATAATAAATTATCAAAGCTTCCAATTTTAGTGATGGAGTTTCTTGAGGATTTCTTGCAATCTAAAAGGGTGGCACTACCACTCAACTCCATTTTGTGAATCCATATTCACAAAAAAATTCCTACCCTGGGTGTTTGATTTAGAAGCATCGACCAAGGCATAAGGTAGTATTGCATCACCAAAAATATTTCTATTTTATTTTGTTGTTTTTAATAAGGGACAAGGTGTGCAGAAAAATAAATATTTTAATTTACAACATTGTAATTCTTCCTTGTCATGATTTGTAAATATAATTTTTAGAGTAAATATGCTTCAGTAAAAGTTTCAAAGGAAATTAAATTAGAATATTTTGTTTGGGGCATCCAATTCTAGGTGGGAACCACTTTGTATGCATGTTTTGGCATGATCATTTGCATACTTTATATGCATTTGCATGTTGGGGCCACCAGCTTTGCATCTTCGTGCATGTCCATGTTTGGAGCCATTGGGAATCAATAGAGGTGTCATTGTTGACCAAAGATGATTGGCTAGATTGTTGAAGATGCATATTTTACAAATTTTTGTATGTTGAGAGCTCAAATTGTAAGGAAGCACATGAGCTTCAAGATTAAGTTTTTATTTTTTGTTATAAGAAATATTGTATGGTTTTTATTTCATTCTCATATTGAAATATAAAAGTATTTTGTTTCCTTTTTGTAATCTCTTTTTTAAGTTTTTGATTTCATATTTGAAGGGATAGTATCTCTCCTTCATAAATAAAATCTCACATGTTAGTCCTAGGAATTTAGACCCTTGATTCCTTTAAGAAAAATATACTAAACCATAACTAATGTTTAGACATGTGTTACATGTGTTCGTTCTTCCAATTGATTCCTCAATAAATTCTAAATATCAACCACATATTATGCTTAAGACACTAGTAGGTTGGCCTATGAATAGGAAGCTCACTTTTATGATCAATTTCTTCTACACTTTAGGCTCCCTTATGGTATCATTGTAAGATATACACTTATGACAAGTAAATGATACCTAGTAGATAAATTCTCATATATTATAAAAAGGATTCACAAATCATTATATAAAAATATCCATTATCCCTTTGAGCATTTGAATCCCTCTATGAGAAGGTAAAATGATTTAAAAAAATTAAAATTGGCTTATGATTTATCATGTTGAATCACTTTTAGGATTTGAAAAGGACTATTT
The DNA here is from genome assembly GCA_007258455.2 of Sequoia sempervirens. Taxonomy (NCBI): domain Eukaryota; kingdom Viridiplantae; phylum Streptophyta; class Pinopsida; order Cupressales; family Cupressaceae; genus Sequoia; species Sequoia sempervirens. The sequence continues at coordinate 330,914,201 of VDFB02000008.1, forward strand.
CAATTATATTGGTGCCTATTTAGGGCTACAAAGTCCTTGAATCATGTAAATTTCTCTACAAGACAACCTAAAATATTTTAATGGCAATTGAACACTATTACCTTGCAATATTATGACCTCTGAATGGCTAAAAATGTGATCCTACTTAATAATTCATTTGCAAGAACAATATCCTATGCATTTCCATGAAATAAATTATTACATTCATTAAATATAAGCTATCAATAAAAATACACAATTCAAGAAATTTGCAACAAATAACTCCACAATACTTGATCATTTTATTCAAAAGGATAATTTCATTACAAAGTTGGAGATTATAACACACTGAAGCATGTTTTCATAAATGCCTTGATTAAAATGTATATTGGTGTTACAAATAATTATTTACATACCTTGATAATATATCTTAAGACACACTACAAACTAAGCATCTTGCCCAAATTTAAATTTCCCAAAATTCTTTACAATTAGTCTTAATTCTCATTTTATAGATTAAGTGAGTATGCAAGCTCATGAGCCAATACACATGTGTCGTGAGTTACACTTTCCAACCAAAATATGTTGAAATGGAATGGGTATAACAACTCATGAATTGAGACAAATTCTTAGCAAGAAAAGTTGGGGATCAAATATTAGAGTTATATTCCCTAAGTATTCTCTGTGTTGTATTTATACCCTAGACTTAGTAGTAGGAGAGGAATAAGAGGTTAAGTTACAATACAAAATCAGATAAGATGAAAAGATAAATCATAACCAGAAGTTAATGAATAATCCATAACACAATATACAAGTTGTTGATAAATTTTAGTATATTAAGATACTTTATATTACATTCTCATCATTACTTTGGTTATATTTATACAACATATATCTATATTACCATTCATACATTTTTCCTTATATAGTATTCTTTTATATCTATTCTTTTGTTATTCAACATCTCTACTACTATTGTTACATTCTATTTTATCTTATACATATATTCTCCTATTGGGACGTGTCCATTATAAACCACAACCATTATATGGTGGCTTGTAGTAGGATTTGTTGTATTGTACCTTGGCTCTGCCATTTTCTCTACCAACATCATCTATCTTTTCAAAACTACGTCTTGTCCTCAAGACATGCAAATTGAATTTATTTTTCTAGAAGGATATTTTTGTAAATCTCCTTAAATTTAATTAAGGTACTATCCCACTAAAATATATCTTGTTGGAGGTGGTAGTTTTATACATTTATCTATGTTAGGAGCTTGTCTTCTTCCAACAAGGTGGTGGGAATTTGAATTTGTTTAGTCTTTTTTTGCATCCCTTATTAGACATATTACATGTGCCAACTATAATCTTACTACCTCCTTTAATTATTGAAGTAGTTCTTTATTTTTTCTTGATGGTCTTGTATTTCCTACAACTAGACATGAAATACTTTTATTTGGGCTCTTATCTTTCCATCTATATCTATTAGATAAGCATAGGAAGTCCCTAATTGAATAATTCCTTGTTCAAGTTGATCCACTTGGATTTTGAGGTTTTTGGTGAGATTAGGCCATTGTAGGTGGAACTGATGTAAGGAATTGATATCATTTTCTATATTTTTTAGTGTGATGATATTGGATTCCAATATGGTATGAGTAGTTGCACACTTATTCCTTCTTTCCTCCATATTTTCCTTGGTGAATTTAGTGGTGATTATCTAGTAGAGGGAGGCCACTTTTTGTTCCATGTTGTGTATCAAACCATCTACTAGAATTTTTATTTGTAACTCTAATGGCTAAGGGGGATCTTCCTTGACATGTGGAAACTTATTTTGAATGTCACTTATGACTCCCTCTAACTAAGTTTTATTTTCTAAATGTTTTAAAATGTATCCCCTAGTGGTTTGATGAAAAATACCCCCAAGTTGAGATTTTTGTAAGGGAGAAATGTTAGAAACATCCACATAGGAACCTACTAGTTGAAGCTATAGAATTTTTGGAGTGTCCTAGGTTGGATTTATTTTTGTGCCAAGAATTCCTTTATGAACAACATTGGTGATGTTGTAGATGAGGATGGTTGTTATAGAGATGGTGGTGGTTGAGATAGTACTTCTTGATCAACAAAAGTATGTGCATCTCTAGAGGGGGAAGATGGGATGTATATATATCATGTTTCTTCCTCCTTTACTACTTCATAGTATTTTTAGTGGCTTCTTTTATTTCTTCTTGTATCTATTTTGTAATATTTGATTTCTCATCATTAGTTTATCTACCCTTTATTTTTACCAAAGCTTCCTAGCCTATATTTATGTTATTTTTGGCCTTTTGTGTAGTAGTGGATGAAGGATTTTTTTTTTGATAAAAGGAAAGATATGCCTATAATACATTAATATATAAAATATTTACAGATTGATATATCATAAAACTGTATCTCAGAAAACCAAAATCTTTTCCCAACAAATTAACTATCTTAATGTCTTCTTCTAAAAACAAAAATCTAAGTAACCCCTACCCAAATTCCATACCATGCCAAAATACAATAATTTTTGTTTCTGAAATACAAATTAACTAGATTATACATGTTATAATCCTTCCAATCCTAATTTGCATTAGCAAAACTAAAACCTAGACAGAGATACACCATGATGTATCAACAAAAACTTAACTTTGTTCAAGAACTAATCTTCTTCCATCTGCACCACAAAATGAACAATTATATGTTGCAACTCACCAAAACCTTGAATAAAAACACTTAGAGGAATAAATTCTAACACCTCTCTCTAAGGTCATGATCTTGCATGAAATGGCTTGATTTGATGTTGATCTTGATGCTTGAATTTTGACTTGAATTCTTGAAATCCACATCATAATGTTAGATCCAAAAACATGCATAGATGAAAATAGCTTTGACATGATGCTTGAGATCTTGAATGCTAATGTAAAAGACTAATAAATCTATTTTTGAGCACTTTTACAATAATATTTTCTCTTATGAAAGTTGCCATAATGCTAGATGTTTTGAATTGATAAAGTAACTATATATTATAGGTACTTTTCTAATTTCCTAACAATTAAACATCAAACTCCAACAATTGCAATTTTAATTTGAAGCATAAAAATTCTTCCAAAAACATATTAAAATTTGAGATCCTCAACTTAAGGGGGACCCATTCACCCTTGGGTGAATGGGTCCTAGGACCTAAATCTAGGACACTCAATTTCCAAGGCAATTTAATGGGTCCTTGGACCTAAATCTAGGACACTCAATTTCGAAGGCAATTTAATTAATATTTGCAATTATTGAATACAAGTCTCCCTTTTGGAAAATAGGATTAATTAGGATTTTAAAAGCACAATTGGGCCAATTAGAGTCTTAATTAAGTCTAATTAATTAAGGGACCCAAACATAGTGTGAAAATGTAAAGGTGTACATTTTTCTACACTATAGAGATTATTCTTACAAATTTTTAATGTCTTCATGCAATAACTATTGAATTCATACTATTATAGCTTTATATTTAATGGGGGATGGGTCTCGGTCCACAATGTGTGTCTCTTCAAAATGATGTTTCATCTTTGGTGATGTATTTTGATTTGTAAATAAAATTTTGTTTGTTATCATTGACAAGTCTTTATCCAAGTTAATTATTAATTTATTTTCTTCTATATCTTCTTTCCTTAACTTTCTTACACTCCTATTAACTAATGTTTCAAAATAATTCTCAATAACAAATAGCATTTAAATTGGATTTTTAATAATTCTATAGTTTTATCACTAATTTGATTGTAATACTTGATAGGTATGGTTCTAATAATGGTGTTTTGGTAAAATGTGATATTATTGGAGCTTCACTACTTCCAAATCCCTCTAACAATTCCTTCCTTGATAGCCTATATTTTTCTATTCTCCCTTTTAAATCTGTCAAAATTTCTCATACTTTTTCTTAATGGGAGGTCGTCTGCTTAGGAGTTTTCCATTCTTCATTTATTTTTCCTTTCTTCTTTTTGGTAGCACCCATATTGGCATTCTCACTCTCTCTTCTTCACATTATCCATTCTTTTTTTGGCATTTTTCTTGTCTCTCAACATTTTGTTTTTATTTTTTATCCTCATATTTTTTTTTCTCATCAACTTAATCTTCTTTCTAATTTATCTATATTTATTTTTATCTCCTTTTTCCAAGGTTGATTATGATATGGTATTAAATTACTCATTTATTTTATCCCATGGTAGTTATTTTGTATCTATATTTATTAGCCACATATTTTTAGGGACCCCTTTTGGAGACCCCCCTTTCCATTCGCCATACTTGAATTCCTAATCCCCTCTCACAAGGGTGACACCAAGGAGATTGTGTCATAATTTATAATAATTTTTTTCATCTGTCTTCCTAATATCCTTGTTTGGATCAAAATATTAATTTTGATTTATGATTTCCTTTATACTACCTAGCCACTATCCCAACAACATAACCAATGTTAGCAAGAAAAGTCAATGATTATACACTAGATTTCTATGCCCCAAGTATTATCTATGTGTGTCGTATTTATACCCCATACTTAGCAATAGGAAAGGAATCATAGGTTAAGTTACAATATAGAATCAAACAAGATATTAGGATAAATCATAACCAAAAATTAATGAACAATTCATAACATAGTATACAACTTGATAAAGTTTAGTATAGTGATATGCTTTATATTACATTCTCATCATTCCTTTGGTTATCTTTATACATCATTTATTTATCTTACCATTCATACTTGTTTTCTTATATAGTCTTCTTCTATATGTATTCTTTTATTATTGAACATCTCTTATATCTACTACTATTGTTACATTATATTCTATCTTATACATATATTCTCCTTGGGAGATGTCCTTTACAAACTACATCTCTTCCTTGAGGTTTCTTATTGACCTTAAGCTCTACAACCCTCCTATGGTAGTTTGTGGTAGGATTTATTGTATTGTATCTTAACTCTATTACTTTCCCTACCAAAAATTTCCCTTTACATTTTAGAGCCAAAACAAGGTTTTTGGAGCCACTGAAGAAACATGTGACTTTGAATTATCGATGAAGAAAAATTGGATGACCCATATTGACATGGGAGGATGATTTACCCATTTACATTTTTCTAACCATGACGCATATATCTCTTTTGAATGGAATTGGAATTCAAAAATATTTCCTACCTTTTTTACATGTGTTGTGTATCTAACATCCAAAATAATCTTAGTCTCTTTACGAAAGTTATCCAAGCTTGATTCCAACTTTATTAAATTTTCCATGTCTCTATTCAACAAAGTTGAATTGGGTTCTTCAATTGAGAAAATAGAGGCACATAAGGAAGCTAAAATATTGTTGAAGTTAGACTTCCATTTGTTAAATTCCTTAACCTTTTTTAACACGTAGAATACTAAGAGGGGGGCTGAATCAGTATTTCATTAAGCCATTTAATCATAATCCATCCAATTAGAAAAACATATCTAATTGTAAAAATGAATGAAAGCATGAAATAACCACAAGATCACATGACACAAGAATACTAGGATTTTTATGTGGAAAAACCAAGATGAGGATTAGCTCAAAATATGTTATAACCAGTTATAATATATTATAGAGGCTCACTGCCAAAACACACTATGCAATAGGGCTGACAACCAAAGATAGATACAAAAATAGAAATTGCTACATATCAAAGATTTGAATTGATACAAATTTCACCTTCCTTACATATTAATATGTTGGATTCAGTTCCTTTGAAGCTCTAAATACAAAACATTGCTCTACTTTATAGTCGCTTAACTTTCAAAACACTTCAACTATAGATTTGATCATGTACATACAAAATTTTCATATTTGCATCTCATCGCATGTCATATCACATCATATCACCCTTATAAAAAAAAAAAATTATTGCATATATACCCAATACATCCGCATACATCAATTAGGTCAACCTAATTAGATGTAGCCCAAAATTAAATCAAAATTTCCTTTTCGGCTCCAAACTTGAATTAAAATAATCTTCGCACTCAAAAAAAAATGTGCAACACTTAATTTAGGTTAGCATGGACCTAAAATAAATCTCATTAGCATCTGAAATACATATTTATTCTCCACAACATATATCAAACATTAGGTTGGCCAAGAATTAGACCTAATCACAAAATATGCCAACTAATTCACACCAACAATCCATCTAATCATATAACCATGCACCATTTGGAATATATAGTGTGCTAACATCTATAAAAAATCTCCCAAAATTGTAAAGTTTGATTCCAATCATCATAGGAATGTGGACTAGATTACTCATACCCATTTAGACTGTATAAAACCAAAATTGAATGCCAAACTACTATCACTTGTAACTTTGAAACTATACATCCAAAACAACTAAAGATTAGAGTAGATATCAATGCTCAATGTTTAAATCAATGACAACACATTAAAGATTTCCTTCTTCATTGTTTCAAAAATATCCCCCTTTTTCATTGATGGAAACATGTGCAAAAAATGAATCTCCAAAACTCAAAACATACACTGTCTTCAACTATCTTCAAAAACTTCAAACATACATCATATCCCCCTTCAACTGACTTCTCCAATCATCTCAGTCACCTAACTTCTAACTTCTACCCCTTTTACATAAAGGAAAAAGTTGTGCCAGTAACACACTTGTAAACTTCAAAATTGATGCATATGTATAGGTGAATAATCTTAATGACATAAATTGACTCCCCCTCAAGGAGTTATCCCAAAAGTTTGATCTAATCATATGTACAATGAAAAATTGAAAGAAATTGAAAAAATGAAAAAATATACGAGTGAGAAATGTTCAACCAGAGGAGGAGGCACCTTCTAGCTCCTTAAGAATTTCTTTCCAATTATACTTCCCTTCATTCCAAGTCTTTTTGGCTACAACAAGCAACTTTTACATTGATTCCAGCTCCATTATACTTTCCTCTCCTTCTTCCAAAGTGCTTGGATTTAGATTTACCTTTACAAGATTCTCTACATCAATAAGAGCACTTGACATTGGTATATGCTTGGTCTTCACCAAGTCCCCAAGCTTTCCAAACTACCTTATAATGTCTTCTTTGTACCCTTTTAGTGTGAAAATCTATTATGTAGATCAGTAATGAAAGTCCAAGTATTATGTTCTTTTATCTTATGTTGGTTTATAGGCTCTAGAGGCATTATTTATTTATGAATTAATAGAGTCCATTAATTCTTTAATGCCTTGAATGGCATCTGGCCACCTCATACAATACAAAAATAAAGTATTGGCCTCAGCCTCACATTCTTTTACTTTAAATGTTTCTCCACTTTCTCATGTGCATATGCACATCTATCTTACAACTCTAAATGTATTTTTTTTGCAAACCTTAACTCAACTTCTTTTTCAATCTATTCAGGCATATTCCTTAAGTGAGTCAACTAAAAAAATTATATTTTCTATAGGAGTTAGAGAGTAATCAATGGTTGTACTAGGAGTAGCATCCTGCATAGACTTGATAGATTCATTGATTAATTATATCCCCTTTTGATTTGTCTTTATAACCTATTTTCTTACGGAGGCATGAAAGATGTCTCTAAGCTCCAACTTTTGAATTGGTGAGATCTTGTTCAAATCTACACTACCTTGGTGCATTGAGCTTTGTAACAACTAGGATGGAATTTCCAGTTGGAACCTTATCTTCTTGGACAAAAAACCCTTGAGTGTATTACTAGAAGATTCTCTAGATGGCTTTGACAGCTCCATGTTATTTTGTCACTCTTCTTCATTATTTTCAACCTTGGACTCTTCTTTATTCTCTTCATTCTCCTTCTTATTCTCATCATATTTCTTATTGTTGTCCTTAAATTATTTTCATCCTCCATCCTCATGTTGATTACCCTATTTTCATTTCTAGCATCTTCATTTTGTTTGTCAGGGTGGTCCTCAACACCATAATTAGATTTTTTTTCTTTTTCCTATTCTACATTCTAGCTAACATCAGCATTGATGGTCTTGTCAATGTATTTTGGAGGGGTATAAGTCTCTAGGGAAGCATTTTTTTCTTCTACCAATGGTGGTGAGGATACCACATTCTTAAATGATGGAATTTCTTCTGCAGTATGATCATTTACTTCTTCCAAAACTTCATTGAAAACTGGTAGATTTGTAATTGAAGGAACATTTTCCTCTACATCAATGGCTTTTTCTTTAACATGCTCCTTTTGTCTTGAGCGGTAGTAGATGATGAAGTGGCTAATCATCCTAATATTTTCTCCTATATTTTTTATAGTTTTCACTATATCTTGTTTCAATTTATCTACTTGTTATTGTTCTCTCCCCATAAGAATGGTGACTCTTTGTTTAAGCATGAATTCTTTAGTATATACTTCAATCAATGTAGCCTTGTCATCCTCAAATAAGGAGGATCCAATTTTCTCAAAGGCTTCAAATTTCATCTTATCTTTAGTTTCAATTTCTTCATTCCTTCTTTCCACCAAGGCATCCCACACACTCTAGGGACCTTATTCTTAATGTTACTCATTCGTTTCTAAAATAATAATGTATTAAATTATAGTTTTGATTATTGTTTTCCTATCTTCTTCATCTGCGTCTTCATATAACTTTTCAATACCTTCTAAAAACTCATCATGCTCTAACATATTACTAACCAAAACATCTAGCTTTATTGGAGTATGATCTCTTATGGGAGGTTTTTTTGTTTTCTCTAATTTCTTTTGCTCTGAAGATCCTTCCTTTGACTTCTTCTCCTTCATCTTTTTCTTATGAATATGTATAGTGAAATCCTCTTTTATTTTTCTATTACTTCTTCTTTAGAAGTTTCCACAATATCAACTTTTGGATTTTTCACTTCTATTCTTGCTTCTTGTGAAGCACCTTCACCACTTGTGGTAGCACTACTTCTTCCTCTCCTAGTTAGTGGTTCTACATGTTATATCCCAAGCTCAATTTCTTCTTCCACAACTACACTTAGATTCTTTTCCCTAAAGGAATTTTTCTTCTTTCTTCTTCCAGAGGTAGTGGGGGCTATTATCTGAGGTACATTCTTTCTCCTACTCATCCTTGTACTTGTTCAGGAGGGGGCAGTGGCATCTTTAGTTAACATTGCACTAGTCTCCACCTTCTTCCCTTTTACAGTAGCTCTAGAGGACTTAGGCAATACAATGACAAGGGTCGAAGTTGTTCTTCTTGATCTCCTTGGTTTGGAGGATTCACCAGCAATGTTGGCTTCTCTTACTTTGGCTTCCTTGATTTCTTCCTCTATATAACCTTCTCTTCTTGCCCACTCTTCCAAATTTTAACTCGCATTCCTCTTAATTTTAGGTTTCTTCAACTCTAACTGTACTATAGTTTTTTTTCATATCTTTTGGGTATGTGCAGGTGTTGATGTTTAGAGCAACATCGTCTATTTCCTTCCAGCACAAATCTCTTGAAGACTAATTAAATATAGCCATCGGCTATTTAATTATTATACGCAATTTGGTGAAAAGACATTTTCTTTGATAAATAATGTTTTATTTTGCAATTAATGAAGAGATGCAAATTAAATAAGGAGGCACGACTTTGAGGTGGCCGACTTATTTAATTAATAAAAAGAAATAATTCTTTATGAGGCCGACATGCTATGGTTAAAGAATCACGTCCCTTCATGCTGTATATATATTCATTCAATTGTTCATTGTTCAATCATCCATTTTTCAGCAGTTCAGTTCATTTTCATTACACTTCTATATATCATTCTTTGGCACAAATTCTATACACTTCTTGGTGCAATTTATATACCAGGCAGATCAAGTTCAAGAGAAGATCATATCATTGTTTGTTGAGATTATCTTCTTCATACTGTCTCTTATATTGTATCAGATTGATGCGCATATTATAAGCCTTCATCTTGGCCTCTATTGTAAAGGAGATTCATTTGTTGTTTCAATATATAAGAGATATATTGTTGTTGGGTTTTTCTCCCTCAAGAGGAGGGTTTTCCCAGGGTATTTGTTGTGTTATTGTGTCTGATTTTGAATTAATTTTCTATGCACTTATCTGATCTCTAAATTTAACATGGTATCAGAGTGGGTGTGAAGAAGATCGTGATTAGATTTGTGCTTTCACATCATTATTCAATTCTTTGTTGAAGGTTCTTATCTATCTTCACATCATTCAAAATGGTGAACGGATTGAAGATCGAGGATAGACTCGATGGAGCTTCAAACTACACCTCATGGAGATTCTAAATCATCCTTACATTAGAGGAGAATGATTTGGTTGAATTTGAAAAGTACAAGGTTCCTGAACCTGAAGAGGAAGAAGAGAAGCTGCAATGGAGGAAGAAAGATATCAAAGCAAAGAAGTTGCTAGTTGACTCCGTTAAAGACCACATCATCCCTATTGTTTCCAAGTTGAAGACTACAAGGGAGATTTTCAAAACTTTGGAAGAAATGTATGAAATCAACAACACCAATCAGGCTCTTGCGCTGAAGCAACAACTTCATCATGTGAAGATGTCAAAAGGAGAGACCGTGATCACCTACTTCATGAGGATTGCAGAATTGAGAGATCAGCTCTCCACAATTGGTCATATGGTTGAAGATAAATATTTGACAATGCTTGCACTCAACGGCTTGCCATTATCTTGGGAGTCCTATATTCAAGGAATTAGTGTGAGGACTAAACTCCCGAAGTTTGATCATTTGAGGGCCGATTGCATCCAAGAGGAATCAAGGTTGATGGCTAGAGGTGTTGGTCCAAGTTCTTCTAATCAAAAAATCCATGTTCTTGCAGCCCAAGCTTTGAAGAAGAAAGGAAAAGGTGGAAAGAAGGGACACTTCAAGAGGAATCATGATAAAGGAAATGATGATGCTTCCCCTCCCAAGAAGAAGCAAGATTTGTCTAAAATTCAATGCTTTAGGTGTGACAAGTTTGGTCATTTTGCCAAACATTGCCCTAACAGACCTAAGCATCAAGCCTCTGTTGCAGATGTAGAGAATATTTCTCCTCAAAAGGATGAATATCTATTTTTCTCAGCCTTGTCAAGCAATATTGCCACCGACACCAACACATGGTTGATTGATAATGGTGCTTCTTGTCACATTATCGGGTTCAAGGAGCACTTATCTAGCTTGGTGAAGAAAGACTCTTTGGAACAAGTTATCATTGGAGATGATGCTAGTTACACTGTGAAAGGGATTGGGACCTCTACTCTCCATTTGGATTCAGGCATCACACTTTAGTTGAGCAATGTTCTTTATGTTCCACGGATCAAGCGCAATCTCATCTGTATTTCAGCCCTAGAAGATAAAGGATATCAAATTACCTTCTCAAAAGGAAAAGTTCTTGTATGGATGGAGAACTCTAGCGTCAAGGATGCTCAAGTTATTGGAGTTAGACATGAAAGTCTTTATAGGATTTTCACTCATCCTCTACAAGCCTTGGTTCATGATACTTCTTCTCTATGTGATCTTTGGCATCGAAGATTGGCGCATCTACACTTCCATGCCTTGCCTATTATGGAGAAAATGGTGACAAGTCTACCTAAATTTGACAAGGAGCATGAAGGCACTTGCAAGGGATGCGCTCTAGGTAAGAATGTAAAAGCCACCTTTCATAGTAGTGAAAATAGATCTAAGAATATTTTAGATCTCATCCATTCAGATTTATGTGGTCCTATGTTTGTTCTGTCTTCAAGCAGATTTTTGTATTATGTACTATTTATTGATGATCACTCTAGGAAGACTTGTATTTATTTCTTGAGGTCTAAAGAGTCTGAGGAAGTATTAGCTAGATTTAAGGAGTTCAAAGCCTTAGTAGAAAATATTTCTAGTAAAAGAATTAAGGTTCTTAGATCTGACAATGGTGGAGAATACACCTCTGGTAGTTTTCTAGACTTTTGTACTGATGCAAGGATTAAGAGGGAGTTCTGTGTTCCCTATAATCCTCAGCAGAATGGTGTTGCGGAAAGAAAGAATAGGACAATCATGGAAGTAGCAAAGGCCATGATTCATGATCAAGATTTTCAGACTTTCTTATGGGTGGAAGCCTCTAGGACAGTTGTATATGTGCAAAACAGAAGTCCTCACAAGGTCTTGGAGAATATAACTCTGGAAGAATCCTTCACAGGGAAGAAGCCTGAAGTCAGTCACTTAAGAATCTTTGGATGTCCTATTTATATCCATGTTCCGAAGGAGAAGAGAACTAAGTTGGAGCCTTCTGGAAAGAAGGGCATCTTTGTGGGCTACAGTGAGACATCTAAAGCCTACAGAATTTATATTCTAGGAAAAAAGTTGATCAAGATCAGTACGGATGTTACTTTTGAGGAAGACATTGCATTTAGAAGATCCAAGGGCACTCACATGGAGTTCAATAATGAAAAGTCCCCTCAGGATACAGAAGTTGACTATACTCCTAAGATTCAGAGGGAGACTATTGAACTAAAAGAAGATGTTGATCCTATTGAACCCTTGGAGCCTACTGATGGGCCTACTGACATTGTCATTGGAAGAAAGAGACCTCTATGGGCTAGGTGTACTATGCAAGAGGCAGAAAGCTTTGCAGCTCCTAGAGGCACATTCAGAGAAAGTAAAATGCCTCATAAGTTCTTCAATTATGTTGCCTTGATGAGTCAGATTATATATTCAGAGCCTTCATGTGTTGAAGAAGCATCCAGTCATTAGGTTTGGAGAGATGCAATGGTAGAGGAGTATCAATCAATTCTAAAGAATGATGTTTGGGACATTGTTCCTAGACCTAAGAACAAATCAGTGGTATCTTCGAAATGGCTCTTCAAAATCAAGCATGCTGCAAATGGGAGCATTGAGAAGTATAAGGAAAGATTTGTGGATCGATGGTTTTCTCAAAAAGAGGGAGTTGATTATGAAGAAACATTTTCTCCTGTTGCTCGTTACACTTCTGTTAGAACTATCATCGCCATTACTGCATCGAGAGGATGGAAAATTCATTAGATGGACGTGAAGATAGCTTTTCTCAATGGCATAATTGAGGAAGAAGTTTACATTGAGCAACCTAATGGTTTTGAAGTTCATGAGAAGGAGTCACATGTGTGTAAGCTAAAGAAGGCCTTGTATGGTCTTAAGCATGCTCCTCGTGCTTGGTACAAAAGGATTGATCGGTACCTATCTAGTTTGGGCTTCTTGAAGAATGATGTTGATTCAAATCTCTATTTCAAGGTAATCAATGGTGATGCATTAATATTGGTTTTATATGTTGATGATTTGATTCTTACTGGAGAAGATCACCTGATTCTCGAGTGCAAGAAGGAGTTGACTTCAGAATTTGAGATGAAGGACCTTGGGCTCATGCATTACTTCCTTGGTTTAGAAGTATGGAAGAAGCCAAATGAGATGATTCTAAGTCAAGGGAAGTACACCATTGATATACTGAAGAGATTTGGCATGACGGATTGCAAATCCATGTCCACACCTATGGAAACCAACCTACATAAGTTGAAGGAGGCTGCAGCCAATTCAGACTTGGTGGATCCTACATTGTACAGATAGTTGATTGGGTCTCTAATGTATCTGGTTAACACTAGACCTGATATTTGCTATGCAGTGAGTGCACTTATCCAGTTCATGTGTGATCCGAGACAGATACATTTTGTTGCAGCTAAACATATCCTAAGATACTTGTGTGGCACAGTTGGATATGGATTGAGGTATACTTCAGATGCAGACTTGGAGTTACATGGTTTCTCTAATTCTGATTGGGCAGGTTGTGTTACAGATCAGAAGAGCACCTCTGGTTGTTGCTTCAGTTTGGGTTCTGCTATGATTTCCTGGTGCAGCAGGAAGCAGTCATTTGTAGCATTGAGTATAGCAGAGGTTGAGTACATTGCAGCTTGTATGGCAACTCGGGAAGCAGTGTGGCTTCGTAAGCTCCTTACAGGATTGTTTGGACAATCAATGGAGCCTACCATCATCTATTGTGATAATCAGAGTTGCGTGAAGCTTTCTGTCAATCCTATGTTTCATAACAGAATGAAGCATGTTGAGATCAAGTACCACTACATCAGAGATATGGTACTGCAGAAGGCTGTATAGTTAAGGTACATCAGCACTGATGAGCAGACGGAAGATATTCTCACCAAGCCTCTCTCCAAGATAAATTTTGTATACTTTTGAGATAAGCTTGGTATGGTGGAGAATCCAGCCTTGACTAAGAAAGAGTCTCAGTATCAGTGAGCCTTTCTATGAGACCTTCTCTGTGAGAGAAGTTTGAGGTAATATTCCTTGTTATTTATCTTTTACCATAGTATGGTTGTAGCCATTATGGTAGATATCGTGTTGAGGCGATATCCAATATCACGTTGAGGTGATATTTATCTCTTACCATAGTATGGTTGTAGCCATTATGGTAGATATCGTGTTGAGGCAATATCCAATATCACATTGAGGTGATATTTATCTCTTACCATAGTATAGTTGTAGCCATTATGGTAGATATCGTGTTAAGGTGATATCCAATATCACATTGAGGTGATATTTATCTTTTACCATAGTATGGTTGTAGCCATTATCGTAGATATCATGTTGAGGCGATATCCAATATCACATTGAGGTGATATTCCTTTGTTCACCATAGCATGGTTGTAGCCATTATGGTTGATATCGTATTGAGGCGATATCTGACATCACGATGAGGTGATATGTCTTGAGCAGCTGGAAGTACTCTCCCTAGCTGAGAGGGAGTGTTGATGTTTAGAGCAGCATCGTCCGTTTCCTTCCAGTACGAATCTCTTGAAGACTAATTAAATATAGCCATCGGCTATTTAATTATTATACGCAATTTGGTGAAAAGACATTTTCTTTGATAAACAATGTTTTATTTTTTGCAATTAATGAAGAGATGCAAATTAAATAAGGAGGCATGACTTTGAGGTGGCCGACTTATTTAATTAATAAAAAGAAATAATTCTTTATGAGGCCGACATGCTATGGTTAAAGAATCGCGTCCCTTCATGCTATATATATATATTCATTCAATTGTTCATTGTTCGATCATCCATTTTTCAGTAGTTCAGTTCATTTTCATTACACTTCTATATATCATTCTTTGGTGCAAATTCTATACACTTCTTGGTGTGATTTATATACCTGACAGATCGAGTTCAAGAGAAGATCATATCATTGTTTGTTGAGATTATCTTCTTCATACTATCTCTTATATTGGATCAGATTGATGCACATATTATAAGCCTTCATCTTGGCCTCTATTGTAAAGGAGATTCATTTGTTGTTTCAATATATCAGAGATATATTGTTGCTGGGTTTTTCTCCCTCAAGAGGAGGGTTTTCCCAGGGTATCTACTGTGTTATTGTGTCTGATTTTGAATTAATTTTTTGTGCACTTATCTGATCTCTAAATTTAACAACAGGATCATCATGGAAAAAATAGGCCCTTAAGTGGCAAAAAATTTAGAAAAATCAGTGTTAGCCAACTTAACGTAAAAATTTGAATAATTTATCTATATTATTTCAAAAATCTGTAAGAATAGAATCTGTAGAAAATTGAATTTAGTTTCTAAAGTACTAGGTTTATTTAAAAATAAATAAAATCTATTTGGTGAAAATTTGAATTTTAAATGCAGTAGTACTTAAATTCCAGGGAAAAAATAAGTAGTTGTCTATCTGACCACCCTAACCATAATAAAATGAAAATATTTTTTTATAATATTTTATATATAAGTAGAGGTCTCATGTCTGGATGTGATGCATAATTTTTTGTTATTTTTTTCCAAGTAAATAATTAATTATGAATTTTTTATTACAACTTTTAAAAAATATAAAAACTCGTATGTCTGACCACCTTAACTTAGTCAAAACTTCATGAAATTTAATTTTTCTTTTTTTAATCCTATAGTAAGTGAAGCATAGAATGTGATGCATATTTTGGATTCAAAAAATGTGATACCATTTGAAAGTTATAGATGTTTTTCAATTAGCCTATCGATAAGGACTTTATTCATAATTCTAATAGAAAATGAATAATAATTATTTATTAAATTCAAATTAAAACATAATTTATATTGGTGGAAAGCTAAGAATCTCCTCTAAAAACCCTTTTCTTTTCATCAATTTTGGGTTAAAAAAAGTCGTCAGCCACATACCCTACAAGCACCCATAATATTGCCACTTTTTGGACCATCATGATCCTGCACATACCCTTCCATGTCTTAGTAGAGAGGGGTCCTTAGGACTCTTGAGCAACAATCCAATGTATCCTTCAATATCATTTCTCAAAGACTTCATATCCAAGAGGCTCAATCCACATTGTTCTTGGTTCAACAGACTCAATAATGCATTCGTCAGTTCAGACAAGGAAACTAATCTCCCTAGCATATTTCTCTACAAGTTCCTTGAGAACTCTTTCTCTTTCATGCATGTTCTTCTGAAATAGTGAAAACAATGTATTCAATGCATCATCTTAAGATTTTAGGTCACCTAAATTATGCATATAGTCAAGAATTTGATGTCCCATAGCTTTGCTCATGTCCCATGTGCTACACCTTTTCTTCCAAGAAGTTCTCTTAAAAAGTAAAATAGTAAACACACTACCAAAGTTACAAACTTAAATACAGATTTCTTTTCTCTAGTTTTTTTCATGTTCTCAAGGATTTTTTGTCAAAGCAACTCACATAGATCATAGTCTTTCCCATTGTCTACCATTTCATGTACAACATAGATGGCAGTTGTAGAAATTGAATTCTCCTTGTTTGTAAAGTAAATTTTGTTTCCTATTACCATTGAAGCATATTTTACAACAAGATTCTTTTGATTGGTTTTATTGACAAAGCTCTCCTATCAAAAGTGGCATTAATTAAATCCAAAACAACTTCATTTTTCATAGATTTAAGAACTGGTATAGGTCTGGTATCACACAACCCTATCACTACCTTGATCACCTCCTTAGTTATCAGTCTAGGAATGTTGGTCCACATGAATTTTTCATGCATTCTACTAAATTCTAGCCTTACATATTTGGCATCCACATCACAACTATAGTTAGGAAAATAGTTCTAGATATCAAGCTTCTTTCACACTAGGTTAATGTATTCAGGTTTCAGGAGTAAATCATCTCTAGTTAGCTCATTAGAGCATAGATCCTTGATCTTCTAGTGATTATACTCTTCTAATTTCTCATGTATGTATGCCCTAATATCCTCAATAGGTAAAACCCTATATGAAATTCTTACAAACATATTGTTGGGTTCATTATCAAATATTTTAATTGGATATTTCTTGAGTTTTGGTCTATGCCTCTTAGTAATGTTGAAAACTGTTGGGCTAGCCATTTTATCTTCAATTAAAACTTAAATGCTTATGAAATAACTTCTAATTCAAACTCGCAAAGCATAGATAGCTATAAATACATTTTATGTGCACAACAGGATCCAAGGTTTACACAAAATTTATTTGAATCTCCTTCAATACTTTTTCAATTCACTCTACTTTCTTCAAATGAACAAATGTGATTAAAATCGACTTAGAAACTCACTTTATATCTTTTCGATTTTCCCTAATTTTTCATTAAATGATTCAATTTTCAAAAAGCTGATAAACCCTTCACTAATACATTGTAAACCCTAAAATACTCTATATTTCTTCGGGTTTACATATTTTCTTCCAATTTCTTTTCCATAATCTTAATCACATCATTTTACACCATATATCTTCGTGCCACTCCTTGACACCTCATATTTCTATGGGTTTTTTATATTTTTTTGTTATTGCTCTCCCTAAGTCCATGCCTAGGTTTAATTTCCAAGAGAATTATCTACACCAAAGGGAGGTATAGATAGATTTAATTCATCTTTGTTCTCAGGCTCCTCTTTCTTTCTCCAAATCTTCTCCACTTCCTTCTTTCCTTTAGTAGGATCAATATTCTTCACAAGTTCATTCCTCTTTAACAAATTAGTCTATCTTCCATTCTTACTTCTGCAAAATCTTGAAGCGTGTCCAAGTTTGTTGTAATTGTAGCATACAACACTTTTTGACCAAACTAACTTCTATTCTATCTTGATCTGCACTGGTTAGCTTTATGACCAAATACATTGCATGTATAACAGTAACCATTGAAAGATTGAATCATTCTACCATCATTATATCTATTCATCACTTGATTTATGCATTCAATAATTCTATGTCCAAATTTATTGCATGAAAAACATTGTCCAAAGAAGGAATCCAACATTTTGATTTATTCTACTTCTAAATTCTATTTCCTTATGTCCAAATTTATTTCAAGAAAAATAATAACCATTAAAAGATGGCTACCTTTGAGCATTTGGTTTTCTGATAGGGGGTATTTTGGAATTGCTTCTTTCATTTATAATTTGTTTTCCATTGTCTTGAATCTTCTCTTGATTGTCAACCTTGTTATGGGTTTGATTATCCTTTGAGCTTTCTCCTTCTTCAAGTCCCAAACCTCTGTTATTTTTAGATGGTTTTAGTCTTGCAATTAGTTCATCAAGCATCATAGAAATTGTTTTGAATTTTTCCTCATGAACTCTTACTTTTTCCATATATGATCTTAGAGTTACCACTTCTTCTTCAAGTCTTGTGCATTCATTATTCTTACTTTGTATCAATGTATTCAAATAATCCTCAATTATTTTCTTTTCTTCCACTCATACTTTTAGTCCAGTGATGTCTTCATTTGCTTGCCTCAACTATTTATTGATTTCTCTATGTCTTTCTTTAAATTTCTTCATTTGTTCTCTCAATTTTTTGACATATTCATTTGCTTCCTCTAGGTTTTCCTTTATATTTTTTTTCACTTTCAACTTGCATGGGAGCAAATTTTCACCCCTTATGGAAATCCCCCTTTTTTACATCCTCACCTTAGAAAACTAAATTTGAAGGAAAAATTCAACATCAACGAGCTGCCTTCCTTCCACTTGGCATCTGTCCATTGTGTTGCTAGAATAATATTTGTTGGGGATGCATGCACGATGAGTAGACACCCAAGTGGCATGCTTACATCCTTGATGGATTCCTACATCTAAAGTTGGTAGAGGTGTTACACTTCCTATTGGGAACGATTTGTAACATCCCTCTTTGACCAACTGACCTTGAAAATGGTAGATTATTTCTTCTCCTTTAAATTCATCCATTTTTCATTCAACTCATCTCTATTTTCCAATCTCTAAGCATTTAATCCATCCTTCTTTCACATTCTCAATCACTTCCAACATTTTCAACAATCCATTGTAGCATGGGCTTGACGTTTTGTAAGACCTCCCTTCTTCGCAATTGAGGTTGTGGTGATTGTTCAAGCCTTCTTTCTCCTCCATTGGATAGTGAGCTCTTGGTGGATGTGGTAATGTTTCGCTCTTCTCCTTTATGATTTGGTTGAGTATCTCTTTACTATTTTGTAGTGTTATTTGCATTCCTTCCTTTATTACTTCTTTATCGTATATTTCTCTATCGTTGCTATCTAGTTGTCCGTGGAGGTGGAAACACCAAAATGGGGGTCTAACTAAGGCAAGCCCCTATACAACCCCAATAATTTTCCCCTCTTTCTTGTGTGTAGGAGAACATACTTTTGGAGCTAGCTAGTGAACTAGCACCTTGGTGAGATCATCTACGTTATTTTAGCTCTCATCTATTTACTTTATCACCTATGTTTGTATTTCATACTTTATAATTTTGTTTTTCTCATTTGGGATTCATTAGCTAGGTTGTTAGCTTGTTTTCTAGCAGTTCATATTGTACTCTATCTCCTCTATTCATATAGATGCTAGCGCACTTAACAGATGCTAGTACACTACACTATTATGCTAGAACCATGCTTTTGTCTTTGGTAGAGAGCTACCTGAGGTGCAATATTGTACCAAAAAACTAGCTCACCTAGTCCTAGTTTGGATTTCAAGTTTGAAGAGTGCTTGAAGTACTTTATAGTCCTCATCATTCTCATCCCTTATTTCAAAACATCCCTTTGGAGTGAGGTATTTTAGGGAAGCCTTCTTCTCTCAGCTCTCCATGACCTTAGGCCTTGACATGGTCAGTCCCCCTCTCTTGCATTTTTGGTGAACTTGGCATGAACCAACAACTGCTCATTCATTGGTGTTGAGGATTTTCCCTTGTACCTTGCGATCATTGTGCCCCTGAGTGTTGTGAAGGTTTATGAGCATCACAACCCAATCCACAACATCTGAGTATATTGTTAGGAGAAGTGTGTGACACCTTTCGATGGAAAGGACAGAGGTCACTACTAGTTTCTCTACAAGACTTTTTTTTGGGTCCACCATTGGTCTTGCTGCCCAGAAGTAGTTTTCAATGAGGTAGGGATCTCTAATGAGACTAACCATGTTGCCACTCCTCCTTCATCTCCTACATCATCGTCGTTAGACAATTACAAGTTCATTCACATTCCTTTTGAATAAATTGTTTCTATTAAAAAAGGACTAGGTGACTTGGAGAATCACTTAGAAAAGGACTCAAAGATGGATAGGGCCACTAGGGTTGTCAGAAAAATAAAGTACATGGTTGGAAAAGACCAAACATGTATAGAACTCCTGGCTAGTCTTTCTAGCCTAACTGAAGCATGTGCTCCTTCAAACAATCCTAACATTATATAAGGGGCCACTTTTGAATATCATGAGAGACAACTAGGAATGTCGATTCCTCCCATGTTTGTGTACATGGTTGACGTAGACCCCTCAATCAACATCCCCTCTACCTCTGAGAGATCCAAAACTATCAAAGCGAACAAAGTACCCTTAGGGTTTAGCTTCATCACTCTCATCACCTCTAGTGGTGGAGGTTTTGGTGAGTTGAATGGTGGGGGCTTTGGTAGTGGCAGTAGCTTTAGTGGTGGAAAGTGGTGTTGGTGGAGGTGGTTTCAGTGGAGGCCATGGTGGTGGCTTCAAAAGCTAAGGTGGCTTTGGTAGTGGTTCTGGCAGTGGTCACACCAATGGTTTTGGAGGAGGTCCCACTGGACCTTTGTCATCCCAAGACCCTATTCTAAATACTCTTCTTCAAAACATGGGCAAGATGCAAAGCCAACTAGCGATTCTCTCCCAAGCCTCTACCCAACCTATATTTCATCCTTTCTTTTGACACAACCCTTTGTCAATAGCAATTTTAAACACTCCCTCCCCCCAAGGAATGGATATCCCCAAATTTGAAAAATATGGTGGCAAAGGGGACCAACAAACATGTGTCTGACTTTAAGACCTTGTGTACTGATTTCTTCCATCACGATTCATTGATGGTGAAGTTGTTTTCTCGGTCTCTTAAGGATAAAACAATCAAATGGTACTATTCCTTATCTGATAATTCTATTTTCTCATTCAATCAACTTGTAAACTAGTTTCTTTGACAAATCCAAGCTAACATCAAACCGAAGATGACTTTTTCGGATCTTGTCTAATACAAACAAGGTGATAGCAAAAAGATTAAAAAATTTATAGTGCAATACGAAATTCTCTTCTCACAAATCTTGTATTTTTTGCCCGATTCTAACGTGTTGAAGGTGTTCATAGGGAACTTGCAAAGATATTGGTAGGAAAAAATTTCTATTATGAAATATCCTTATTTTGCACATTTGTGTGCTACATTGCGAGAGTATCAACAGTTGATAGTTTAGTTTGGGGGATCTTCCTCATGCTACCATTTAGAAGGAAAGTCCATTGTATAGATCTCCAAAAAAGGTAAGCCTATTGTGAATGTAGTAGCTACTACAAATTGTTGGAATATTTTCCTCAATCCATACTGACATGTAACTCTTTGAAGGAAAATTCGTTGTGATATTAATCATGTCTAGTCAACTAGTTGTTCTAAATCCATTTGAAATGTTCATGTCACCGAGATAGAGTTGATGTCTTGTTGAATGAAGTCTATTGTTGTGACCTAGATGTATTCGCTGTGACCTTTTGTCGAGTGGAGACCTCTGGCCGATAATATGTTCTTATCAGGCTTCGGGGAGACTTGGTTTTTGGTATGTAGTCTTGTCGATATGAAATGTCTCGCTGAGTTGCTATTAGGTGTCTAGCAGATGTCGGGGAGACTCTTAGCGACTGGGTCATCAGTGTAACACAAAAGGGCTCAAGGAGAACTCTCAGCGACTGAAGGATGTCTCACCGACAGCATATGGTCATTGGGCTAATGCACAAGGTTTCGGTATGCCTTAAAAACTCGATATGAGGTCTCAACGACCGATGGAGTGTCTCGCCGAAAGTCTTCGATATGACATGTTGTGTTCACTGAGATGTCTTGGTGAAGGTCAAATGTCTTGCCGACTTGGTAAGATATGGGTGCTCGGTGTAACCTCTCGGTGAAAGACATAAGTCTTGCTGACTTAGTAAGACTTGGTTGTGCTTGGAGTGAAGTCTCGGTGAAAGACGAATGTTTTGCCAACTGTTAGGTGCTTCGGTGAAACATAAGAGATCTTGGTGAAACCTCTTGGCGACAATTGAATGTCTTAGCAATAGATAGGTGCCGATGGAAATGCTAATTTTTCAGTATGACTTAGGACCTTGGTATGAAGTCCTGGTGAAAGTGATGAGTCTTGCCGACTGGTGGATGCACTCAGACTAACTTGAAGACTTTGGTATGAGGTCTTGGCGATCTGCAGTAGTCTTGTTGATGGCATTTTTCAGATCGATATGACTTGTTTCATTCAGTATGAGTCTTGTTGATAGGAATGAAATGGACGTCGATGGTTTTAGTATGACTTGTGGCATTCGTTATGTCATCCTACTGACTGTTAGGACTTATGCCAATATCAATTTGAAGACTTTGTGGCATCGGGGAAACACGGTTAGTGTCTCACCAACATGCCAACAAAGTTGAATGTTTCCTTTGACCGTTTGACCTTCTTATGTGGCATCTCATGGACCAATCAAAGGAAGAAAAATTCAAATAATTGGCAGTTTGATTTTTGCATCAGCTGCGATGCAAGAGCTAAACTGCATGCAAGGAAAAATCAATTGCTCGAAAGGAAATTGTCTATGATTGGTAATGGCAGATAAGGATGTACAGAAGGTATAAATCAAAATGTGATAAGATAAAAGTAGATCAATTCTGAGTTTGAAGTAATCAAATTCTTGAGAGAATTTTTTCTATAACTGGATGAACAATGAATGAAGCTACTATAAACTAATACTAGAGAGTTGTATGTCTACATTGTATGCAATTTGTTTATTACTGAAATACAAAGAGATTCATTTTGGTGTGGTGGGTTTTTTCCCTATAGGGTTTTCCCACATAAATTTGGTGTTCATTTGTCTTTATGTATTTTTTCTATTTCTATAAACCTTTCATGTGTATCTTAATTGGATTGTAATTAGAAAAATTAAAAGTATTTTCTGCATTCTTCCCTGTGGTTTTGACGTTAGGAAAGTGTTTCTGCACCTCTGCTTTCCTTACAAGTGGTATCAGAGCCTGGCCAGTTGTGTTATCCTTGTGAGTGGGTTTTATTTTTGGTGTCAATTCTTTTTTAGTGGGAGTCTGGTAGAGGTCTGATAATTTAATTACAAATTAAGATGGCAAGCACATCTGAAAAGATGGAAATAGAGAAATTCAGTGGTAGCAATTTTGAGTTGTGGAAACTCAAGATGGAAGATCTGTTAGTGGATCGTGATCTATGGCTTGATGTTTCTGGAATGATGTCTCAAAGCATGAAGCAAGAGGATTGAGATCTTGTAGATAGAAAGTATAAGGGGCTAATAAGGCTTTGTTTAGCATATTATGTTCTTCTGAATGTGCATGAAGAAAAGACTGCATCTTCCTTGTGGAAAAGACTAGCATCTATTTATTAGGGCAAGTCCTTGGTGAACAAGTTGTTCTTGAGGAAGAAGTTGTACTCTTTGAGAATGTAGGAAGGAGGATCTTTTGCTAATAACTTGAATGCTTTCAACATGTTGATTGCTCAGTTCACATCTATTGGTGTGAAGATTGAAGATGAAGATCATTGCATGTTGTTGTTGTGTTCTTTGCCTGATTCTTGGGATCAGTTGGTGATGGCTATTGGGAGTATAGCATCCACATTCAAGATGGCAGATGTTGTTGCTTCTCTATTATTAGAAGAAATGAGAAGAAAATCTTCTAAGATGGAAAAGGAGGCTCTGGCTATCAGAGGTAGATCGAAGGAGAAAGGCAAGAAGAAGGACAAGAAATCCAGATCGAAATCAAAAGGGAGATCAAATTATCCTCACAAGAAGTCCAAGGTGAAGTGTTGGAATTGTGGGCAACCTAGTCATGTCTGAAAGGATTGCAAGGAGAAGAAGAAGAACTCTTTTGGCAATGATTCTTCTCAAAGTGATGGAGATGCCTTCATTGCAGCTTTGGCTACATGGGCATCAGATGATGTATGGCTGATTGATTTTGGAGCATCTTTCCACATGACATCTCATAGAGACTGGTTCACGAAGTATGAAGAATACAATGGTGGAAAGGTGTACTTGGCAAGTGATTCATCTTTGGAAATTGTTGGTCGTGGAACAGTCAGAATTCAATTCCCTAATGGAAGAGTGAAGGGAATCAATGATGTGATGCATATACTAGGTCTGGCTCGAAACCTACTTTCTGTAAGTAAGTTGAATGATATTGGAGTGTAGGTCACATTCTCTGGAAATGGCTACAAGATGACTAGAGGCTCTATGATGCTGGCTAGGGGTGCTCAAATTGGTACCTTGTACAAGCTAGATGCACATGTTGTTCAATGCAATAGTGTCTCTGCAAAGTCACTAAAAGCTACTCATGGAGAAAAGAAGGAAAACCTTCCTGATGGTGTAACCTCCATGGAGGTTAAACTTCCAGTAGAGAATACTATGCTCTGGCATCATAGGCTAGGCCACATTGGTGAGAAAGGTTTAAAAACCTTGAAAAATAAAAACCTGGTAGAAGGGCTTGAAGATTGTAACCTTGAGTTTGAATTTTGTGAACATTGCATATATGGAAAGAAGCATTGTGTTTCATTTTATTCCAGTTCTCACAAATCTTCGGGTTTGCTTGATTATATTCATTTTGATGTGTTTGGTCCAGTGAATTTTCCTTCTTTGTCTAAATCAAGATACTATGTGTCGTTTATTGATGATTATTCAAGAAGAGCATTTGTATATTTTCTGAAAAGCAAATCAAAAGTGTTTAGTCGATTTAAGGAATTTAAAAACTTTGTTGAAAATTAGACTAGTAGAAAAATAAAATGTTTAAGGACTGATAATGGTGGTGAGTTTTGTTCAAATGAATTGAAAGGTACTGTAAGGACCATGGGATTAAAATACATAAGACTACACCTTACACTCCACAGCAAAATGGAGTTGTTGAAAGGTTCAACAGGACAATAATGGAAAGAGCATGAAGTATGTTGAGCAGTGTTGGCTTGGAGGAGAAGTTTTGGGATGAAGCAGTCTCTACAGCATGTTACTTGGTAAATCATTCTCCTAACTCTGCTCTTGTTGAGAAGACACCTTTGGAAGCATGGTCTAGAAAGAAGCCCTCTCTGATACATATTCATGTCTTTGGCTGTGAGGCATATACATATGTGCCATTTGAAAAAAGATCCAAGTTGGAAAACAAAGTTGTAAAGTGTATTTTTATTAGCTATATTGCTAGCATAAAAGGATAGAAGCTTTGGAACCCTGAGACCGAGAAGGTTTTGTACAACAGAAGCGTTATCTTTCGTGAGTTGAAGCCTTCTACATTGGACCTGCAGTCAAAGAAGAAATCAAAAAATGAAAAGGATGTAGCAGCAATTCCTCTGACACCAGATAAAGAGGAATTGAAAAATAAAAATATACCTGATATTGAGGAGAGCTCAATTAGTTTTGAATGTTCTGAAGAAGATGAAGAACCACCTCAGCCTCAGCCTGTGAGGAGGTCAACTCATGAAAGAAAGCAACCTGATAGGTATGGGTTTTCTTTGATTGAGTCTACTTGTGCCTATGCTTCAATTTCTAGCACTGATGAACCTAGGACTGTGAAAGAGGCATTTAAAATGTCTAATTCAAACTCTTGGTTGGAAGCCATGAATGAAGAAATGGCATCATTAGAAAAGAATGATACATGGAGTTTGGTGCCATTGCTTAAAGGCAGAAAAGTTGTGGGCTGCAAATGGGTATTTAAAAAGAAAATAGGTCTAGATGGCAGTATAGAAAAGTATAAAGCAAGGCTAGATGTGAAAGGTTATTCCCAGGTAGAGGGAATTGATTATGGAGAAATCTTTTCTCCTGTAGCTAAGCTAACATCTATTAGATTTCTTTTGTCACTTGCAGTAGTGTATGACTTAGAAATTGAACAAATGGATGGGAAGACAACATTTCTTCATGGTAATCTTGAAGAAGAAATTTATATGTCCCAGCCCGAGCACTTTGTGGAAAAAGGTAAATAAAGACTGGTTTGTAAGTTGAAGAAATCTTTGTATGGTTTACAACAGTCTCCTAGAATGTGGTACCGAAAATTTGACACTTTTGTTTTGTCATTGGGATTTGTAAGATCAAAATGTGATCACTGTGTATTACAAAGCTGAAAGTGATCAAGTACTTATTATTACTCTCTATGTTGATGATGTGTTGTTCATAGGCAATAGTAAGCTAATGATTTCTAATCTTAAGTCTCAGTTGTTTGCAAAGTTTGAAATGAAAGATCTTGGTTTCAAAAAGGTATATTTTGGGAATGGAAATAACCAGGAACAGAAAGAATAGAAAGCTTTGGCTCAGTCAGAGTAAGTATATCATTACTGTTCTAGAGAGATTTTGTATGACTGAGTGTAAGCAGCTAGTTGTTCCAGTTATGTAGGGAACGAAGCTATCTATTGAGGATTGTCCAAAATCTCCTACTGAGATGTAGGGCATGACCAGTGTTCCTTATGCAAGTGCAGTTGGAAGTCTCATGTATGCAATGGTCTGTACAAGGCCAGACATTGCCCAAGCAGTGGGAGTTCTTAGTCAATTTATGGCTAATCCTAGTAGGACACATTGGGATGTTGTGAAGAGAGTGTTTAGATATCTGAGGGGCACTTTATACTATGCTTAGTGTTACCATGGGAACTTGGTTGAATCACAGAGGACTCTCAGTATTCGAGGTTATGTGGACTCTAATTGGGCAGGGGACATTGATAGTAGAAGATCCACCAGTGGATATGTTTTCATGATGAATGGTGGTGCAGTGAGTTGGATGAGCAAGCAGCAAGCTATAGTCACTTTGTCCACTACAGAGGCAGAATACATGGCAGAAACACATCCCTGTAAAGAAGCAATTTGGTTAAAAAGTGTGTTCTAAAATTGGTTTTGATGCAGGAAAAATTACTATTTACTGTGATAGTCAGAGTGCTATATGTTTGGCAAAGAATCCTACCTTCCATGCCAGGATGAAACATATAGATGTACAATATCACTTTGTATGAGATATGGTGGAGGATGGGAAGGTCTCTTTGGAGGAAGTGGATACTCTAGAGAATGTTGCAGATGTATTGACAAAGCCTGTGAGCATAGACAAATATAGGTGGTGTGCCAGTTCGATGGGCCTCTTGGACCATGAATTTCAGTAGTTTTATTATGCTCTGGAGTTGTCAGTAAGGTCTTCGTCAAGTGGGAGATTGTTGGAATATTTGCCTCAATCCATACTAACATGTAACTCTTTGAAGGAAAAGTCACTGTGACATTAATCATGTCTGGCCGACTAACTATTCTAAATCCGTTTGAAATGTTCATGTCACCGAGACAGAGTTGATGTCTTGTTGAAAGAAGTCTATCGCTGTGACCTTTTTTCGAGTGGAGACCTTTGGCCAATAGTATATTCTTATTGGGCTTCGAGGAGACTTGGTTTTCAGTATGTAGTCTTGTTGATATGACATGTCTTGCCGAGTTGCTATTGGGTGTCTAGCGGATGTCGGGGAGACTCCTAGTGACCGGGTCATCAGTGTAACACAAAAGGACTCGGGGAGAACTCTCAATGACTGAAGGATGTCTCACCAACAGCATATGGTCATCGAACTAACACACAAGGTTTTGGTATGACTTAAACACTTGGTATGAGGTCTCAGTGACCGATGGAGTGTCTCGCCGAAAGTCTTCGATATGACATGTTGTGTTCGCTGACATGTCTTAGCGAAGGTCAAATGTCTTGCTGACTCGGTAAGATATGGGTGCTCGATGTAACCTCTCGATGAAAGACATAAGTCTTGCCAACTTAGTAAGAATTGGTTGTGCTCGGAGTGAAGTCTCGGCAAAAGATGAATGTCTTGCCGACTATCATGTGCTTCGATGAAACATAAGATGAATGTTTTGCCGACTGTCAGGTGCTTCAATGAAACATAAGACGAATGTCTTGCTAACTATCAGGTGCTTCGATGAAACATAAGAGATCTCGGTGAAACCTCTTGGAAACAGTTGAATGTCTTAGCGATAGATGGGTGCTGATGGAAATGCTAATGTTTCGATATGACTTAGGACCTCAGTATGAAGTCCTAGCAAAAGTGATGAGTCTCACCAACTGGTGGATGCACTCATACTAACTTGAAGACTTTGGTATGAGGTCTTGGCGATCTGCAATAGTCTTGTCGATGGCATTTTTGAGATTGATATGACTTGTGGAATTCGGTATGAGTCTTGCCGATGAGGAAACTCTTGTCGATAGGACTAAAATGGATGTCGATGGTTTCAATATGACTTGTGGCATTCGCTATGTCGTCTTGCCAACTATTGGGACTTACACTAATATCGATTTGAAGACTTTGTGGCATTAGGGAGACACAGTTAGTGTCTCACCGACATGCCAACAAAGTTGAATATTTCCTTTGACCGTTTGACCTTCCTATGTGGCATCTCGTGGACCAATCAGAGGAAGTGAAATTCAAATAGTTGGTGGTTTGATTTTTGCATTAGTTGCGATGCTGGAGCTGAACTGTATGCAAGGAAAAATCAATTGCTCGAAATGAAATTGTCTATGATTGGTAATGGCGGATAAGGATGCACATAAGGTAAAAATCAGAATGTGATAAGATAAAAGTAGATCAATTATGAGTTTGAAGTAATTGGATTCTTGAGAGCATTTTTTATGTAACTGGATGAACAGTGAATGAAGCTACTGTAAACTAATACTAGAGAGTTGTATCTCTACATTGTATGTAATTTTTTATTACTGAAATACAAAGAGATTCAGCTTGGTGTGATGGGTTTTTTCCCAATAGGGTTTTCCCACGTAAATCTAGTGTTCATTTGTCTTTATGTATTTGTTCTGTTTCTATAAATCTTTCATGTGTATCTTAATTGGATTATAATTAGAAAAATTAAAAGTACTATATGCATTCTTCCCTATGGTTTTGACATTAGGAAAGTGTTTCCACACCTCTACTTTCCTTACACAAATGATAACAGCCTCAGATGCAACCAAAAGTTCACAAAGTTAGCACAATATTATTCCTCCATCTTGTAGAAGTTGTTAAAGAATAAAATCATAACCTTAGATAACCCCAAACCTCTCAAGGAAGCTTTCCCTAGTTGGTATGATCCAAATACCTTTTGTTAGTACCATCGAGTTAACAAACATGATACTAAACATTGTATGCGCTTGCATCATGAGATACAGGACCACATCAAAGATGGTACTATTCATCTTGATGGAAGTAAAAAAAATACAAACAAATCAATGGTGAAAGTGAATAGTGAGTTGTAGATATACATGGACCTATTTATGTCACACTCTGCCAACATGTTTACCGATCCCTCTGATTATACCACTTGGCTTAAGGTATATGTTAATATGGTCACGGTTACTCCTACCATGCAACCTGCACCTGGATCCCTGGATGTAACATTCACATCGTAGGATTTACCCTTAAATAATAAGCCCTCTCCCCTCTACATTCCCACTCACCTCAATGGTAACATTGTCACAGGGGTCTTAGTCAACCTCGCTAGTCAAGTGAATGTCATTACAAAAGAGACATTGTGGCTTAATTCATTACATATAAAGGAGTAAGAAGAAAAAAAACTACCATCCATACACATGATGGTCTTTATCTTTAGCCATATGAATCAATAACTCTATCTATCCTAGTTGGACCTAGG
Source organism: Sequoia sempervirens (assembly GCA_007258455.2). Taxonomy (NCBI): domain Eukaryota; kingdom Viridiplantae; phylum Streptophyta; class Pinopsida; order Cupressales; family Cupressaceae; genus Sequoia; species Sequoia sempervirens. The sequence continues at coordinate 330,944,229 of VDFB02000008.1, forward strand.
GTTGTAGATAGTTTTTGATGTTATTTTGGAGTCAAATTTATTCAAGATGAAGTTGGGCATACCTTGGCTACCTTCCATGAATGGAATCACCTTTGTCATCCATAAATGTCTAAAGTTCTCCAATGAAGGTGTTGTGCATGTAGTGCATGACTCTAGATACCATCCATTGTTGTTTGGTGGGGGATACTCATTGGATCATTTTTGGCCCACCCCAGTCAATCCACTCCCTCCAAGAATGAACCTAATTTATAAAAACTATGTGAAGTATAAGACCACGGGCAAGGGGTAGTCAAAATTGACCCTCCCAATGGCACAACAGCTGGCTACCTCCCCTTCTCAAAAGAGAAAAGAAAAGCTACCCCATTCTTGAGATGGCTCTCCCACTCCTCTTTCTAGAGAAGAGTTTTGGATGAATATTCCTGACTTTTATCTGTTGACTTTGATGATACCTTCTTGGAGTAAGTCAAAGATCAAGATATCAAACCTCCCTACTAAACCACCCAGACCTTGGTACTACTTGTATGGCAAGGGAAAAGGTCCCCATGGGGAATCTTCTATGTCTCCACCTTTGCAGACTCCCATTGCTTTTGCTCCCCAAGCAATAAACAAAAAGAGGCCCACTGCTAAGGAATTAGATTCTATTCCCCTTGTTTCTCAATCTCTTCCTTCTGCTCTCATTTAGGAGATTGTCCCTCCACTAGAAATGGTTGTGGTAGAAACTCCCATGGCTAAGTAGGAGCCTTCCATCCCTTCACGACCTCTAGTCTCAAGCTGGAAGAGTCGTAGAAACCACCTTGTGCTTGAGCACAAGCATCAGTGAAAAGATCTCATAGTTGAGCAGGCTACCTTGCAGAAGGAGTAGGAGTCAACTGTCCTTGTCTTAGGGCCTCCTAATGTGTCATCCTCTCTCCTCCCCTCTACTTTTGTTCAATCTAGCTCAGTATCACTTCTGAATTTTGTTGTGAGTATGAATGTACCTAACCCCAAAAATGTGTAGGTGTTTATCACTCCTTCGATGGAGCCACTTTTGTTGATGTCCCTTTTGGATGTCCTACATTTCTCAAAACCCATAGATATGTTAAACACTTTGGTGGTATCTACTGTATTTTTCTCCTCCTCCTCTTCCTCTGCACCTCTTGCCTCATCTATGGGTAGTTCACATCCCTTGATGGAGTAGAGGGTAGAAGGAGGCCCTTCTAGCAATGGATGGTGTAAGAGGATCCCACCTTCTCCGAAAGGTGGTCAAGTACACTAACTTGTTATGTCCTAGTTATAGAACTATTCTTGGCTTCCCCTAAGTTTTTCACCGCTCCTAAGTCGCTCAATAGTTCTAGAGGTGGCTCTGGTGGTGGTTCTGGAGGAGGTCCCACTAAACCTTTGTCATCCCAAGACCCTATTTTAAATACTCTTCTTCAGAATATGGGCAAGATGCAAAGTTAGCTAGCAAGTCTCTCCCAAGCCTCTACCCAACTTATCTTTCATCCTTTCTTTTGACAACCCTTTGTCAGTAGCAATTTTAAACACTCCCTTCCCCCAAGGAATGGATATCCCCAAATTTGAAAAATATGGTGGAAAAGGGGGACCCACAAACAATGTTTCCAACTTTAATGCTATGTGTATTGATTTCTTCCATCACAATGCATTGATGGTGAAGTTGTTTCCTTGGTCTCTTAAGGATACAATGCTTGAATGGTACTATTCTTTACTTGATAATTCTATTTTCTCATCTAATCAACTTGTAAACCAATTTCTCTAACAATTTCAAGCAAACATCAAACCAAAGATGACCTTTTTGGATCTTTTCTGATGCAAACAAGGTGATAACGAAAAGATTATAGATTTTATAACACAATACCAAATGCTCTTCTCACAAATCTTGTATCCGCTACCTGATTCTAATGTGCAGAAGGTGTTCATAGGGAACGTACGAAGATATTGGTAGGAAAAAATTTCCGTTATGAAATATCCTTCTTTTGCACATTTGTGTGCTACATTATGAGAGTATCAATAGTCGGTAGTTTAGTTTGGGGGATCTTCCTCATGCTCCCATTCAGAAGGAAAGTCCATTGTATCAATTTGTGGAAAAGGTAAGCCTGTTGTGAATGTAGTAGCTGCTATGAATGATAATATCCTCAAATGCAACTGAAAGTTCACAAAGTTAGTGGAATATTATTCCTCCATCTTGTAGAAGTTGTTGAAGATAAGATCATAACCTTAGAGAACCCCAAAATTCTCAAGGAACCTTTCCCTAGTTGGTACAATCCAAATACCTTTTGTTAGTACCATCGAGTTAATAGACATGATACTAAACATTGTATGTGCTTGAATCATGAGATACATGACTGCATCAAAGATGGTACTATTCATCTTGATGGAAGCAAAAAAATACCAACAAATCAGTGGTGAAAGTGAATAGTGAGTTGTAGATATACATTGACCCATTTTCATCACACTCTACCAACATGATTCTCAATCTGTCTAATTCGACCACTCAGCATGAGGTGTATGTTAACATGGTCATGGTTACTCCTACTACACAACCTACACTTGGCTCCCGAATGTAACATTCACATCATAGGATTTACCCTTAAATAACAAGCCCTCTCCCCTCTACATTCCCACTCACCTCAATGGTAACATTGTGACATGGGTCTTAGTCAAACCCACAAGTCGAGTGAATTTTATTACAAAAGAGACATTGTGGCTTAATTCATTGCATAGAAAGGAGTACAAAGAAAAAAATCTACCATCCATACACATGATGGTTTTTCTCTTTAGCCATATGGATTGATAACTCTATCTTTCCTAGTTGGACCTAGGGATGTAGATAGTTTTTGATGTTGTCCTAGAGTTGGATTTATTGAAGATGAAGTTGGGCATACCTTGGCTAGCTTCCATGAATGGAATTACCTCTATCATCCATAAATGTTTGAAGTTCTCCAATGAAGGTGTTTTTTGTGTAGCGCATCACATTGGATACCAACCATGTTGGTATTCTATGGGGGCTACTTGTTGGATCATTTTTGGCTTGCCCTAGTCGATTTGCTCCCTCCAAGAACAAACCTAATTTACAAAAACTATGTGAAGTATAAGACCAAGGGCAAGGGACAGCCGAAATTGACCCTTTTGGTGGCACAATAGCTAGCTACCTCCCCTTCTCGAAAGAGAAAAGAGAAGCTACCCCATTCTTGGGATGGCTCTCCCTCTCCTCTTTCTAGAGAAGAGTTTTGGATGAATATTCCTAACTTTTGTTTGCTAAGTCTGATGATACCTTCTTGGTGTAAGCCAAAGATCAAGATATTGGACCTCCCTACTAAACTACCTGAACCTTGGTATTACTTGTATGGCAAGGGAAAAGGTCCCCATGGGGAATCCTCTATGTCTCTACCTCTATGACCTCCCACTGCATTTGCTCTGAAAGTATTAAATAGAAACAAGCCTGCTACTGAGGCATTGGAGTCAAATCCCCTTATTTTTTCTCAATCTCTTCCTCTTTCTCTTGTTCAGGAGATTTTCCCTCTACTAGAAATAGTTGTGGAAGACACTCCCATGGTTGAGTAGGAGCCTTCCTTCCCTTCACAACCTCTAGTCTCCAGCTCAAAGAGTCTCAAAAACAACCTTGCACTCGAGCAAAAGCATCGGTGAAAGGATCTCATAGTGGATTAGGATGCCTTGCAGTAGAAGGAATAGGAGTCAACCACCCCTATCTCAAGTCCTCCTAATGTGCCATCCTCTCTCCTCCCCTCTAATTCTATTAAATCTGGCTCAGTCTCACTTTCAGCTTCTGTTGTGAGTATGAATGTGCCTACCCCCAAAACTATGTAGGTGTTTATCGCTCCTTCAATGGAGCAACCTTTGTTGATGTCCCTTCTAGATTTCCCACCTTTCTCAAAACCCATAGATATGTTGAACACTTTGGTGGTATCTACTATAGTTGTATCCTCCTCTTCCTCCACACCTCTTGCCTCATCTATGGGGTTTTCACATCCCCTAATGCAGTAGAGGGTAGAAGAAGGCCCTTCTAGCAATGGATGGTGTAAGAGGATCCCACCTTCTCTGGAAGGTGGTCCTGCACTGACTTGTTTTGTCCTAGTGATGGAATTAGTCTTGGCTTTCCCTAATTTTTTCACCACTCCTAAGCCACTCAGTGAACCTAGCAATGAATCTTAGGCACACCCCTCTCCATTTGTTGAGGTATGACATGACACTCCAACAAAATGCATGTTTAACTCTCTGGATGAAATTTCAGCCTTATTGGAAATCTTCACAAAATTGATGATCATATCACCACAAGAGCTAAGTGGAGGAGACCTTGTGGGGCCTTCTTATTTATCCCTTGTTGTGGGAGGGTTAGAAGCTCCTCCCCTTAATATTCCACCGCTATAGTATTTTCCTCCTTCCCTTATGATGATCTAGAGTAGGAAGTGAATGACCTCTTGTTTGATGAGTGTTAGGGGGAGGCCTCTTCTTCATCTTTAGATTGGATGAGTATGTGTGGTGTGATGTGTTCCCTCACGATCATGCTATGTGTTCCTAGATGACCCTTGTCACCCTTGTTGGTGCTTGGATAGAGGCATGATTTTTGTGTCATGAACCTTCTATTTGTATCATCATTCTTCCATGTTTGTGATTGATTTTTGATAAATTGGGGATGATGCAAAGTGTTGGGGGAATTTAGGCCTCTCTTACATGTTGACCCAATTTTTTATTTTACTTTTTTTTCTCATGCATTCTTCACATGGTCTGATATAGTAGGGGGTTGATGCCAATTTATTTTATATACTACTATTATATATATATATGATCAATTTTGACCCTGAAATATCATATCACCCCTATTCCCTTTGTTTGTGTTCATTTATTTTTGGTTTCTTTCTTATCTTCCTCTCTCCTTTGCTTGATTTTTCCCTTTCATGTGTGACAATTCCATTACTTTGATTTCTAGAAAATGAATTCGTTTCCAATAAATATTTTCTCAAGAATCTTTGCAAACTTGTTCAAGAATCGTATTCTCAACTTAGACCCCTAATTGAATGTGTTTCCTTCATCATGGGTTCACAAAGAAATAACTTGAGAACCTTTCCTTCAAGGTGAGAGTAGCATTGACCTTCCCCTTTGAAGGGAGAAACATCTTCCTTTTGAATTCCTTGATGAAGTGAACATCTTTCAAAAGGATTCCTTAATGATGAATCAATTTGAGAAGAAACATCTCTTTTGTATTTTCAAATAGTGTTTCCCTTGAGTGGACCCCCTTCTTCATGTTGTGTTCCTGAGGGACCCCTTCAAAAAATTTCCAACTTGTTGACGCTCTATGCAACTGTCTACTTACTTGTCTATATGGTCGCATTCAGACATGTTCTATCTGTAGGTAAACATGTCACTTTATAGGTGTGCCTATAAATCCACTTTTTGGCTCTATGAAGTCTCCTTTTATGGGCTTCCTCCATGTGATATATCTTGGGGGATACCTCCTTCCAGGTCTACAAGCCTATAAGGTGCTTTCTTTGAGCTTCCTCCATGTGAGATATCTTGGGGGTCGCTACCTTGTAGGTATATGGATTTGTTAGATGCTTTTTTGGGTTTCCTTCATGTTAGATATCTTGGAGGAAACCTTCCTTGCAGGTCTATGGGTTTGTAAGGCACTTTTTCTAGGGTTTCCTTCATGTGAGAGATCTTGGAGGACACCTTCCTTGTAGGTCTATGGGCCTGTAGGGAACTTTTTCTAGGGTTTCCTTCATGTCAGAGATCTTGGAGGACACCTTCCCTATAGGTATGTGGGATTGTAGGGAACTTTTTCTAGGTTTCCTTCATGTGAGAGATCTTGGAGGACACCTTCCCTATAGGTCTACAAGCCTATAGGGTGTGTTTTTGGGGGTTTCCTTCATGTGAGAGATCCTGGAGGAAACTTCCATTGCAAGTCTATGGGCCTATGAGGCGCTTACTTCTTAAGGCTTCCCTCATGTGAGAGATCTTCACAGTTTCCTCCTTATAGGTCCACGAGTCTATAAGATGCTTTCATCTACAACTTCATAGTTTTGCAGGGCTATGGAGTCCTTTGCCTACCCTACACTTTCAAGCTCGCTAGATCATGGTCTACTTCCTTTATGGTTCAGGTATAAATTTCTAACCCTACTACCTTTTCGATCTACTTTACCGAATAACTCATCAGTGTTCATGCTTGCTAAAGTGGGGGAAAATGTATAGGAGTGAATTTGTACCCCTTATGCAAATTCCCCTTTCGTACATGCTCACCTTAGAAAACTAAATCCGAAGGAAAAATTCCACATCAATGAGCTCTCTTCCTTCCACTTGGAATCTATCCTTTGTGTTAGTATAATAATATTTGTCGAGGACACGTGCATGATGTGTAGACGTCTGCATGGCATGCTTACATCCTTGATAGGATTCTTGCATCTGAAGTTGGAAGAGGTGTTATACTTCCTATTGGGAATGATTTGTAACTTCCCCTTCGACTAACTGACCCCAAAAATCATAGATTATTGATCCTCCTTCAAATTCATCTATTCTTCATTCAACTCATCTCCTTTATGCAATATCTAAGCATTCAATCCATCCTTCTTTCACATTCTCAAGAACTTCTAGCATTTTCAACACTCCATTGTAGAAACAATAGTCTATCAACTCCACAAAGAAAGTGTGAAGCAAGCAATTGTAGCATGGGCTTGAGGTTTTGCAAGACCTCCATCGTAATTGAGGATGTGGTGATTTTTCAAGCCTTCTTTCTCCTCCATTGGCTAGTGAGCTCTTGGTGGGGGTGGTAATGTTTCGCTCCTCTCCTTTGTGATTTGGTTGAGTAGTTATTTATTGTTTCATAATGTTATTTGCATTCCTTCCTTCATTAATTCTTTATCATATATTTATATATCATTGCTATCTGGTTGTTTGTGGAGGTGGAAACACCAAAACAAGGGTCTTACTGAGGCAGACCCCTATATAGCCCCAACAATTTTCCCCTCTTTCTTGTGTGTAGAGAATGTACTTTTGGAGCTAGCTAGCAAATTGGCACCTTGGCAAGATCATCTTCATTATTTTAGCTCTCATCTATTTAATTTATCACCTATTTTTGTATTTATTGTACTTTATAATTTTGTTTTGCTCATTTAGGAGTCACTAGCTAGGTCATCAACTTGTTTTATGTCAGTTCATATTGTATTCTTTGTCCTCTAGGGTTATGGATGCCAATGGCCCTAAGAGATTCCAACACGCCACACTGTCATCCCAAAACCATACTTTCATCTTTGGGTAGAGAGCTACCTGAGGTGCAATATTGAACCCAAAAACTGTGTCTCCTAGCTCCAATTTGGATTTTGGATATGAAGAGTGATTGAAGTACTTTATAGTCCTCATCATTCTCGTTCCTTGTTTGAAAACATCCCTTCAGAGTGAGGTAAGTTAGGGAATCCTTCCAAACTTGACTCTCTCTGACCTAGGTCCTTGACATGGTTGGTTCCCCTCTCTTATTTTTTTGGTTGAGCATTTGGTTGTCTGATAGGGGGTCCTCTGGAATTGTTTGTTTCATTTCTAATTTGTTTTCCATTGCCTTGAATATTCTCTTGATTGTCAACCTTTTTAGGGGTCTATTTATCCTTTGAGCTTCCTCCTTCTTCAAGTCCCAAAACTCCTTTATTTTTATATGGTTTTTGTATTGTAATTAGTTCATCAAGCATTGTAGAACTTGTTTTGAACTTTTCCTCATGAGCTCTTGCTTTTTCCAAATATGATCTTAGATTTACCACTTCTTGTTCAAGTCTTGTTCATTCATTAGTTTTTCTTTGTATCATTTATTCAGATAATCCTCAATTCTTTTCTTTTCTTCCACTTGTACTTTTAGTCTACTTATGTCTTCATTTGCTTGCCTCAACTATTTATTGATTTCTCTGTCTTTCTCTAAATTTCTTGATTTTTCTCTCAAATTTTTGACATATTCATTTGCTTCCTCTAGTTTTTCCTTTAGATTTTTTTCTCAATTTCAACCTTTTCAAGATCTTCAAGAGTAGCTTTAAGTTCTTGTTTTCCAACCATTCAACCATCTTCAATGTATTCAATTACAAAAATTTCTTCCAAAGGAAGTATTAGCTCATGCACTATTAAACAATGAATTTGTATCAGAGCATTTCATTTGTACTTCAAACACCAACTCACAAACTAGACTGCAATTTAGGCATAAACAAGCACTCACAGAATCACAAACTAGACTACTATTTGGGCATAAACTTGAGAGAAGTAGTAACATAATGAAATAAAGTAGAATGATTTTTTTCTTTACAAACTTTAACTGTAGACTAAGCTCAAAATCATGGATCTATCTAATGGTTACTAACAAATAACAAGGATGGTATTACTTGTACATAAAAAAATGCATCACTTTGTTGATTCATAAACAAACAAACAAAAAATTGAAGCACATGGGCAAAACCCAGATGGTACATCTAGTCAAAACCCTTCAGCCTGCATTCAAAACATATGAAGAATGAAAAAAATCTAGATGATCGCTATTGGTTTATGCTCCTCCAAACTCTTCCTCATTGGAATTCACCTTTCACTTCTCTAATTTAGTGATTTGTAGCTTGAAAATAAGGTTTTGATGAGGGTTTTAGAGTATGTTTATTAAAATAAAAATTATGGCCAAGATCCTAATAATGAGCACATATGGGTTTTAACATTATGACATCCTTTACCCTACGTAGTTAAGTATATATCAACATAATTAATATGATGTATATTTTATATAATAAAAACACCCTCATAATCATGGGAATGTACCAACCTATTAATAAACCACTGTCAACGAAAGAAATAGAGAAACCCAATGGTGTCCACCCCTAAAGAAAAATAAAGAGGCATTTGAGAAATGCTTTTATTCCTTTATTTCTCACTTTATTCACAACTTGGCTTTGTGGTCAATGCTCCTCCTAACTCTTCCTTGTTGGGATTGATCTTTCACTTCTCCAATTTGGCAAGTTGCATCATAAAAATAAGGTTTTGACGAGGGTTTTAGAGTGTGTTTATTAAAATAAAATTATAGCTAAGATCTGATAATGAGCACATTTAGGTTTTTACATTATGGCTTCCTTTACCTTATGTGTTCCTCCATTTTTTGCTACTTTCCCCACCATTATTGGTTTCGGCTCCTCCAAACTCTTCCTCACTAGATAACTATATGGCAGCATTATTCGAATGGAGTTTCCCCCAATCTAGCATAGATCTACCACAAATTGATCTTGCAAATAGGAAAAATGAACTTTCTTCTCTAATCGATAGGAAGGAGTTAGTTTCTCACCAACGGGATCTTATCATCTTGTTAGTGTCTTTGTTATGAGGAGGTCATTGAAGCCATAGTCACTGAGCTATTTTGCAATGGAAAAAAAGTAGTGCTTACACATTTTTTATGTTAAGGATCCTTTGCCTACTTTTTTTCAAAACCCTAAGTTGTTTCAAATCTCTTTTGCCCACTTTTTTTTTAAGTTTGATTTGAAATACATTTCAAATCTCCTTTGCTCACTTTTTTTTTTAAATTTGATTTTCATTGCTAAAGAGGATTTCAAAATTAAATCTCACTTTTAAATATATTATAATATTATAATATAATATAATATAAATATTATATAATAATATATATTATATATTATATATATATTATAATATATATATATATATTATATATATATATATATATATATTGTATAATATATATATATATATATTATATTATATATATTATAATATATATATAATATATTATATATATTATAATATAATATATTATATATATTATAATATATATTATATATATTATAATATATATTATTATATATATTATAATATATATTATTATATATATTATAATATATGTTATTATATAATATATTATTATATATATTATAATATATATTATATATATATATTATATATATATTATATCATAGTATATTATATTATATTATATCATATTATATATATATTATATTATATTATATTATATTATGTCATATTATATTATATTATATTATATTATATCATATTATATTATATTATATTATATTATAATACAACCCACTCCTTAATTCAAAATATTTTTTTTTAATTATCCACTTTAATATCATATTGTCCAATTTTTATTTGTGTGACTAGTCATTTTTTATCCGATGATCATATTATTCACTTATGATGATCACACTAGTCATGTATTTTGTCATTTATAGTTGTGTTGCAAAAAATGAGTAGAATTTAGTCATCTTTAAAGTTGTTGTGACTAAAAGTGTTAGTCACATAGTCATTTATTTGTCAAATTCTACTAGTGTGTGTTCTTACTTTTACATGTGAATTAGGTTGGGGTTGTATGAGGACAAGCTCACCAAATTTGGGAAGAGAATCCTTTGTAGGGGATAGGAGTGAGTTGGAACCTTCATGGGGAAATCAATTTCCTTCTTTGAGAAGGAGAGGCAAATGGGTATGAGTACCTGAGTTAATATGGTGGTATGGATATATGGAGTTGGATGGTATAGAGGATGTGATGTATGTGAAGTATTAAAGAATTGGATTATTGAGAAGGAAGAAAATGGCAATAATATGCTAGTTATGATTCTTGTGCAATAATTTACCCATGTGGTAGTGTAGTCCACCTCTATCCCTATTTTGGGATTCTAATAGAATCCTTTCATAAATGTGTAATCTTGGATGGGATTATTTTGTGTGTGTGTTGTTTTGAAAAGGATTTTATATGTTATTGCTATGTGTAACCATATACTTGGTTACCTCCTAGCTTGGGGGTGGTTTGTGAGAAAACCTATGGTTGGGAGGTGAGCTTATCTATGGCCATGGGAGAAGATCTTTGTGTGTATATATGTGAAGGTCCATAGTAGTTGCATCTTACAACTTGGAGAAAACCTTCTCTCCCTTGTACAATGAAATGGAGAGATTTGAGCATTAGATACATTATGGAAACATGTGTTTATGAATTTATTTTATTGTAAATATAATTGTGACTTATAGCTACTTTACTTCAATTATGGTTTTAAATTCAAATAGATGAAAGAGATGGAATATAGGTGTTTTTTGTTATTGTGTAGTAAGAAGAGATAATTATTGTTATTCTTGTTTAAGGGAAAATGAATGCATACTATTTGAGAATGCAATAAAGTACTCTCATTTGGATGAAAATGCTTGCTATATAAAATGTTTCTTAGAAGTTTGTTATAGCTCAGTTTGGAAAAGAAAGTTAGATAAATAAATAAAGCATTGTTGTGTGTAAGGATTGGAAGAGATTGAAAATATGTATCGTATGATTCTTCTTTTCTTCCTGTAATAAAAATGAACCTTTGTTGGGCAAAATATGTTTATTTATGTTGCTATACAAATGAATGTTTATGTAAATGAACCCATGTGCTGAAATTTTCATCAAATCCACTCCTATTTGACTGAGAGGAAATTATAATTCTATTGAGTACAATATATTAATCTTTACAAATAGAGATGAATTTTTTTATGCAAATTTAAGATATGGTGATTCATTTGGAAAGATCCATTGTTTTTGGATTCTATGTGCATTGGTGTTAGGGAGGTGTGCTTGTTATAGAGCTGCTTGTTTTAGGAAATGAGACTTGTAGATTTGCGAGTTTTGTTAGCAGTCCATCTTTTTGTTCACTGTCAAGCTTTCCTTCCTTGATCCTTGTACCATCATCCAAATTAAATGAACATCCTCCTCTGGTATCAATCAAATCTGGAACAAGATTTGCACTTAGTGCCTATACCCTACTTTTGTTAGAATCATAACTCTAAACCTTGCTTGGATATTTTCATAGTCATATCTAGAGTGGATGTTTATTGCTCAAATGACATGGTTTTAATGTGGACATTGAACATTAATGATTCACAATAATGATGTGAATTAGTTAAGGAAATTGGCATTGTTGTGTGTCACCAACCTATTTACTTTTGTTGGTCAACCAAAGTCAATGCAAGCTCCTCATAGAATAACACATTTCTACCAACATTCATGTTTGTTAGGGGTCGAGGATTGCAAATCCCCCTTACCTTATGCTTGAAGAGCTTAGATGAACTTAAAGATTCAAATTCTAAATCTCTTCATGACCTATCAAGTTCAGCCATTGGCCTTACCCCTTACCATCTACCTATCTTAACTCCATCACAACCCATTAGACTAAATCTCGAAACACTTGAGTGTGAAACTTTGACTTTTATTTAAGTTGTTAGAGGTTGGGGTTTAGGGCTACACCTCACCTCTTCCTTCAGTTGGGAAATTGGTATGAGGTATTATCAAGACCCAAAGTCTAAAGTTATCAGATTTAACTGATTATCTTCTTTTAGTTGGGAAATCAGTATGAGGTATTACCAAGTCCCAAAGTCCAAAGCTATCAGACTTAATTGACTTTATCTTCCTTTGGTTGGGCAGTCGATATGAGGTATTACTAAGGCCCAAAGTTTGAAGTTATTGAACTTAACCAATTTGATCTTCTTTTAGTTGGGCAATCGATATGAGGTATTAATTATTGAGGCCTGAAGTCTAAAGTTATCGTACTTAACTAATTTTTTCTTCTTTCAATTGGGCAATCTATATGAGGTGTTACCGAGGCTTGAATTCTAAATTTATTGAACTTAACCATTTTGGTTTTCCTTCTTATCATTAAAGGCATTTGGCAAAGGGTATTGCCAATGCTCGAAGTCCAAAGTTATTAGACTCGACCATTTTGGGTTTCTTCTTTTTGTTAAGAGCATTCGATAAAGGGTATTTATGATGCCCAAAGTCTAAAGTTATCAGACTTTAGCATATTGGGTTTCTTTCTTTTCATCAAGGGAATTCAACAAAGGGTATTGTTGAAGCTTGAAGTCTAAAGTTATTAGACTTAGCTATTTTGGTTTCCTTCTTTTTGTTAGGGAATTTGGCAAAGGGTATTACCAAATCCCAAAGTTTGATGTTTTTAGACTTAACCTCTTGGTTCTTCTTCTTTTTGTTAGGGCATTTAGAAAAGGTATTGCTAAAGTCCAAAGTCTAATGTTTTCAGACTTAACCCTTTTGGCCTTCTTCTTTCAATGAGGCATTTAGTATGAGGCATTACCAATGCCCGAAGTCTGACATATCAAACTTAAAATTTTCCATCTCCTTCTTTGGGTTGAGGAAACTGGTATTAGGCACTATTGATGCCTGATGTCCAACGTTTTTGGAATTAATTATTTGTTCTTCCTTTCACCAAGGAACTCAACAAAGGGTATTGTCAATGATCAATGTCTAATGTTTTCATACTTCTCTAAATTTTGTTCTTTTCCTTTTCATATGAGGCATTTAGCAAGAGGTATTGTTGAAGCCCAAAGTTAGACATGTTCAAGCTTAACCCTTTTGGGTCTCCCTCTTTCATTGAGGGATTTGGTACGAGGAAACACCGAAGCTTGAAGTCCTCCCATAGTCCCCCAGGCAAAGGAGTTAGGCCCACCATGAATGTATGAGATAGTAGGGAACCAAATATATTGAGGCCTAAAATTAGGAAAATGTTAAAGTTTCCACATTTATATCAGGAAAATAAATGAAGGTTAGTAGAACTTTTCTTTCCTTATGTTGTACACAATTATCTTCACCCAAAAATTATTAGATTATATTCTTTTTATAAACATGATATTCATTTAGAACCATTATCTAATTTCTCATAGAAGAAAACCTCATTAAATGCTTTCATTTTAATTATGTAGTGTATTAAGCTTATTTAATCAAATTGTTCTATGCATGACTAAGTTTTGTCAAATTATTAGGGATTGGCTCTATACCCCTTATGTTGTTAAGTTATTGTTAACATTTTTTCCTATCCCTAGCTTCACCTAAGTGGGTGGCAGGTGACTATGAAATTGTCTAGGGAAAAAGAACCCTAGAAAGGGTTGTGTACCCACTCACATAGCTTATAAAGTAAGTTGAAGCCCAAACTTTGGAACCCTTCAAGGTTGCATTAAAACTTCAAATGCATCAAACTGTGTTGTCCTAATGATATCTATGACATTCATATTACTAAAAGCATACATGTTTTATACTTTAGAGCTAGCATTTGTTACTCCTTTCAGAAAAATTGTTAGTTGTGTTTTTTCCCTTAGTGCAAAATTTTGGGCATGACACTACTCATCATTTATCACTAGGTCTATAAACACCTAAAATATCTAATATTTTTTTTTCAAGTTAAAATATACAAAATAGTGAATTCAAATGTTTGAACCTTGTTGGCTACAATAATTCCATGATTTAACCATCATACTATTCTATAAACAAAAATAATCTCTCTTGGCTTCTCCCTTTCTAGCTTATTATATCTCCTACTATCCTCCTTTAAACCATTCTTTCTTTCTCTTTCTTCTAGATTCCTTTCTCCCAAGACACCTATTTCTCTTTCCTTTATTCATCTCAAGTTTCATGCTACTCACTTTTATCCACCCTCCATTGCTACTTTCATCCCAAGTCTCTTATTCATATGTCTCTTCCTCTTTCCCTATGAACTATTTTACATACTTTCCTACTTCACCCCTTTCTTTGGCCAATACCTCATAGAACTATAATCACTTATTCGATTACATCTTTCCATGTTTAATGTAGCTTTCTCCTTAGATGATCTTCCTTTCGCACCCCTCTCCCCTTATTTTCCTCTTATTATCACATATTTTTTTCTTATCCTCCTCTTTTTCTTTTATCTATATGTTAGAAATCTACTTCTTCCTCTCCACCTTCTTTCTTCACTTCTCTTTTTATTCTCTTGTTTCCTCTATCTTTACCTCTTTACAAAACAATCTATTTAATAATTATGGATTTTTTTCTCAACTTCTCATTTTAATCCCATGTTGAGTTATTTTAGGTGAATCGTTCTTTCAATTTCTAAGAAACCATTTGTAAACTTCAATTATTATATAATATTTCTTGAAAAAATTATATCATAAACTTCATAATTATAACTCTATAGAACAACTCTTGAAAAATATAAATGTTTAGTGGTTAGCTATCTAGATGATAAATATTTGTGCCCATCAAAAATCATTTAGTATCACTTGTGGATGTTGTTTAATATCTAGAAATCAAAATCAATTATTCTCAATATATATATCTCACAACTCTAACCTTGATTCTCTAAATGATAACTATCATAATAACAAATGATAATGCTAATTATAATAATAGGGGGATACACATGACAAACCTTAACTTACCCAATGATAGAAACATGATGATCACATCCTTACATAATATATCATAATGATTCATATTTAAATCACTCATTGTATACCTCTAAATCAACAAATATTATTTTCATTTAAGAAAAATTCAAAAGTAAATAACCTAGCATTCTCTTAGAAGACATTACAAAGCATGATGAGCTTCCATAACTCTTCAACCATCACTATAAAGACCATACTTTAGTGTAATATTCTAATAAGATTTCAAATCTACAACTTTTATTCATATCTTTTAATGACCCAACATTCAATCTAGGTATGAAAACCTTCAAACTAATAACTCTTCAACCATCACTATAAATACCATACTTTAATGTAAAATTATAAAAAGATTTCAAATCTACAACTTTTATCCGTATCTTTTAATGACCCAATAGTCAATCTAGGTATGAAAACCTTCAAACTAGTAACTCTTCAACCATCACTATAAAGACCATACTTTAATGTAAAATTCTAAAAAGATTTCAAATCTACAACTTTTATCCATATCTTTTAATGACTTGACAATCAATCTAGGTATGAAAACCTTCAAACTAATAACTCTTCAACCATCACTATAAAGACCATACTTTAGTCTAATATTCTAATAAGATTTCAAATCTATAACTTTTATTGTAACTTTTACAACTCAACAATCAATCTAAATATAAAAACTAATATAAAATACACTTTCTTTTTCTAGTACAATAATGATTCCATTGGTCTTATGATTTCATTGCAAACTTTTTCTTAATAAAAATCATTGTGTACGCTAACATTCAAATTTTCGTATGAGAGAGGTAGTGCTGGTATAGTGGGGGACATGATTTTGTTGGGAGTTTTATTTCTTTTTGAGAGACGAAGTGGGAATGGAATAATAAAAGAAATTCCCCATTCTCACGGGCTTCAAATGTATTTGCTTTATTTAATGACAAAGTTCCAAAATAATCATGGACATTGTTTAATCATGGATATATTTTGATAGTTTTTTTTAAGTTTGTATATTTATGTTAATTTTTATTTGGTTATTTATCATTTAAAAAATAATAAAAATAAATATAGTTAGTTGATTATAATGGTTAAAATATTGTTTGATTTCAATTTTTGAACAATATTTTAGAATCATGATTTTATATGTGTTGGAAACAAAGTAATGAAATTTGAATTAGTTTATTTTTATAATATGGTCAATTAATTTCATGCATGTAAAATCAATCTTACATCTTTAGATCTAACTTCTTAAGTTTTAAAATTAAAATTAAAATCTTCAATAATTCTTGTCTATTATTTTCTCATCCTAAGTTAGATTGG
Organism: Sequoia sempervirens; assembly: GCA_007258455.2. Taxonomy (NCBI): domain Eukaryota; kingdom Viridiplantae; phylum Streptophyta; class Pinopsida; order Cupressales; family Cupressaceae; genus Sequoia; species Sequoia sempervirens. The sequence continues at coordinate 330,960,759 of VDFB02000008.1, forward strand.
TACATATTTGTGCAATTTATTGTTATGCCCTTATATTTAAAGACTTCCAATATTATTCATTTATCATTCAATCATTAGGAACAATTCAATTGGTGTAATAAAACAAATCAAAAGCTACATAGTCATCTTAAACATCTACATGTTTCAAAGTTATGGTCCAAAATCATATTCTTGAGCTTTAAGTTGGTCCTCTAGAGAGGACCCAAGAATACAAGAACCTTATGATCCACTAATCCCTCTTATGGGTTTATAAACATTACTATAATTTACACTCAAAGAAGTCAATTGAATCATACAAATTAGAAAAAAGTTGTGCAATATACCAAATTAATTCCATGATCATATATCAAATATATACTCATGAATATAATCTAATGTTGGTAAGTAAATTGACACTTAACTATAGTTGGTATGAGTTTTCCATAGTCCATAAAGTTACAATATTGAGTTTTTGGATTCAACTGTGTAAGTTTTTTTGTTGACATTTTGGATCACACTCAATGATCCATCATCAGAAAGGAAAAAATGAAATGGAAATGCAAAAGCTCAATATTGTGACACCTACTAATTTCCTACACTTTTAGGATTGAAAAGCCCTAAAAAATATAAGGTTGTCATTATTAAAAATCTAAAATTATATATATATATATATATATAACACATTATTAACATAGTTTTGTATAGATTTTTTTTTTTGGATAAATTTGTAACATCTTAAAAATAAAATAAAAATTGAATCAAATTAAATTAAATTTTAATTTTAATGTAATTCAAGATAAGAAAAATAAAATTGTAATAACACTTTAACACATTAAATATTTCATAAGGAAGTATTAAAAAATGAAGCTTCACACCAACATAAGAAGATGAAAAATAAATAATAAGCTAAGCACAAAATTCTATTTTGATTTATTATTCATTTTCTTGAAAGAACAAAGTTTTCTTTCTTTTAAATATAGTGTTTGTAAAACTAGTTAAAAGGCTTGTACGCTGTTTAGATTTTGGAAAAAGTGACTTTTAGCATCCCTCTATGATTATTTCCCACAAACATTATCAAGACAAGATGGACACACTTCTAGACTTATTAACTATTATGTTGTAAAATTATATGAAATGGAACATTATTCAATATAAATTTGATGGTCATTTAGATGTCATATGCATCTTTTAAGGAGAGTCTTTTTCTTTCATTGATGATTTTATTTTCCTTGCTACAAATTTGTTATTAATATTGCTTGAATTTATAAACTATCATTTTCTTAATTGCTTATTGATTAGGGTCTTTAGAATATTTGGAAGATATGTTTCGAGATATGTGGATATTTAACACTTTAGAGGATGCTCTACAATAATTGATCATTTTATTTTTGAAATATTGATACAAAAACTTCAACTTGATGAGCCTACCAATAGATGTAACATTGAGCTTTGATGATTCTTCTTGTATTACATTTTACAATTAAAGTTATATGGTATATTTTTTATAAATTATGGATATTATTCAAGGTGTTCAGAGCTACACCATCAAATTCCTTGAATCTAACCTCTCCTTCTTGCATGATCTTTCTTCATCATTTGGCATCTTTGAGCCATTCTATTTATAAGCTAGGATTGAATCCATCAAAAACTTCCTCTACTACAAGGGTACAAAATTTAATCTTTTATATCTCATTAATTTGAGGTAGATTCTATTTGACTATCTACAATTCTTCAGCAACAGTTTAGTCCATTTATTCTAAACAATTCAAATCATCATGAATTTTATGATACACAACATGATTGATTCATCAATGAGCTTCAATCTCAATGTTAATAAACCTTTCATCCATGAATTGGTTCCCTTCACAATGAAATTGATTACACCAAGTAGTGGAATATAATTATCAACAATGTTAACGAAGGGAGGTGTTGGCATTGGTGAGTAGGATTGAATAGGGGTTTTCTTATACTTAGGAGATCCATTTACTTTTTTTCTAATTAGGTAAAACCCATTTTGTTCCCTTTGACTCCTTGGTTTTCCTTTATAGCTAGTCCAAAATCCTAGTGACCAAATATTGTACTCTCTTATTAACTTATTTACATTTTGGAAATGACCAATCAATAATTGGGATTAGTTTATCAAAAAAATTATAAGCATGATATGCAAGATCAAGGAATTACAATCATTTGATACTTCTTTAGGTATCTATTTTATTCCAAAGGTATGTGTTTAGAGGGAATTGATTCTTCAAAATTATCCCTTGTAAAATTCATGCTCATCATCAAGGTCTACCCAAAAATATTCAAGGATTGATTTATGAAATGTGTAAAACCTACCATTATTCCCATTAAAACCATTTGGATTGAATGCAACCCTTTTTAAATGGGTGAAGGGTTTCCACATATATCTCTACCTCAACAGTCCTAGCATTAGATAAGGTTTAAGAATTATAGCTACAATGAAGTAGGGAAATTTAATACCTTGTTCATGCTTAATAAAATGTTTATTTTTTAATTTCAACTAGTTGTGAACACAATTCTAACAAGAAACCCCTATTACTAATATACCTTGGCAACATATATGGGGTTATAGAAATCACAAAAACTCTTATATATGATAAGTCAAGGAATTGGATAAACTAGTTTCCCATAAGGCTATAGATATTCCACTAACATGTGTTGGTTGAGATCATTCTCCAACATTGATAAATAGGAGGTATTTTATACATAGCATGTCAAATTTTGGTATTTATATCAAGATTCCACTATATATTTTTTTAGTCAAATTAATTAACCCATATTTCATGAGTAATGTCATACAAAACTATCTCTCATTAGAAATAATGATCCACTTATAACTCATCACTCACAAAGGTGAAACATTGAGACTTGATACAAGGTCATTCATCCTAGTACTTCTCCAACTCAAGTGCTCTTAACCATGAAGTTTCCCCCAAGATCAAGCTCACTTATGTTCTTACAAAATTTAAAAAACCTTCAACAAGTATTATTCCTTATGATCCATTAACTATATATCCCCTTTAGTTGATCAATTGATAAGTAGGAGGTATTTTCTATAGTGTATCAAATTATGATATTTATATAAGGATTCACATATGTAATTCTTGAGTAAAAATCATTGACCTATATTTCATGATTAGCATTTCACATGAACCTATCTATCATGAGAATGAATGGTCCACTTAGCATTCATTATATGTAAGTGAGACTCACATGGATGAGGCATCAATAATTCTTGGTGTAGTCATGAATGGAGGGTTCAAGAAGAACTATCCAAATGTGTAGCTCTTAGAGTCAACACAACGGAAATAACACAAGAAACTACTTTGCAAACATAGATCTTTATTGAATTGGAATTATTATATGCATCATATTCCTTATGGGTGAATAATCATAGCTCATAGGCCTGTTGTGAGGGAATTCAACATTACAACAGGCCAAAGGCCATATTACAAACCCTTAATGGGTTTATTCAAAAATCTATCTATCTAACTATGAATAACTAAATGAATACCTTACAAATGATTAAAAATGGCTTTAAATATGATTCTCTAGCACCAACAAAGATCTGTGTCGACCTCAAATATTTATAAAACCCAATGAATGATCAAGCATGTGGGTCAGCCTTAAAATATGAAAGATAATCCTTCACAAAATGAAATTAATTGTGGATCTCCAAGATAGATCCCATTGTACCAAAAAATGCTTGTATAGTACTCTATTAAGCTTTGCAAACTCCAAATTAGGTCTACACTATGAAATCTAGAGTAGGTTGACCCCAAATGCTCTAACTGTGAATTATAGTGAAATTATAAAAGCAATAATTTGTGATAGACAAATGCAAATGATCTAAATTTTGGATATGTTGTAGATGACCTCATGTAGATGTTATCCTACTATGTCAACTAAGAAACAATGATGTGGTAAAATGTAGAATGAAATGTTGAAATTACTACAAACCAAAATGGAAGAAAATTAATATTTTTGGTTGATACAAGATTTCTTTAGAACTAGGGATGCTCATGCATCAAACACCCATGATTGGAATAAAAGTGATTCCCTCACTTTCTAGGGGATAGAGGAAAACCAAATTGGTCCACCTCAGCCTGAGAAATTCATGATGAATCCTCTACTGGTCTGCCTTTCCATTTTACCATATATTCTTTGTACTGCTTGTTCCTAGTGCTCCCTTCAATTCTAGTATCCAAAATCTAATCAATCTCCTTCGGTGGTTGATGTGGTAATTTCTCCTTTAAATCAACTTATGTGCTACTGCCACTTGACTGTCTTTCATGATACTCATATATATCTGCAACATTGAAAATAGGTGATATTCCCAATATCTTTGGTAACTCTACTTCATATGCATTTTTGGAATCAAACTTCCTAAGAATCTTACACGGTCCAAACTTCCTCATCTTTAGATTATTGTATGTTCCAACTGGGAATCTTTCCTTTCTAAGGTATACCATTAATTCATCTCCAATACAAACTCTTTATGTCGCATTTTCTCATTTACCTTTTTCTTATACTTACAATTCATATCCTCCAAATGCTTCTAGACCTTATTATGCAATGTTTCCATGAAGCCTACAAATTCTTCTTCTACACTTCTCATTTTTTCCATACTAATATCTCTTAGCTCTACAACTCCCCTGGGATTTACTATCACAATCTCAAATGGTTTCTTCCTTGTACTTCGGTTCACTGAATTATTGTATGCAAATTCTACTTGGGGTAGAAATATATCCCAATTTCCTACCTCATCTCCAACTAAACATCTCGACAAGTAACCCAAAATTTTGTTTACCACTTTTGTTTGTCCATTTGTTTGTGGGTGATATGCTAAATTGAATTTCAGATTTGTCTTCATCTTCTTCCACAATGTCCTCCAAAAGTATCCAATGAACTTAGTATCTCTATCTAAAACTACTCTTAGGTAATCCACGCAATCTCATAATCTCCTTGAAAAATAGATCAACAACTTGCACAACATCATCAGTCTTCTTGCAAGGAATAAAATGTGTCATTTTAGAAAATATGTCCACTACTACCATTATAGAATCATATCCTCTATGTGTTCTTGGTAATCCCAATATGAAATACGTTCTTATATCTTCCCAAGGTTTCTTTGGTACTATCAAAGGTTTATACAATCTAGTATTCTAACTACTCACTTTCGATACTTGACAAATTCTGCAACCTTGAACATACTTCTTGGCATCCTTATGTATTTGTGGGAAAAAATTATGCTCACTCACCAATGCTACTGTCTTATCCACTCCAAAATTTCATGATAATCTACCACTATGTTTCTCCTTAATCAAATTCTCCCTCATTGAACTTCTCAAAATACATAACTAGTTTCCTTTGAACAACATGCCTTCTTGAATGAAGTAATCCAACCATTGGCTCTAGTTTGTCACTACTAGTTCCTTACATGATTTTTAGGCTTCAGCAAAATATGGATCATTCTCATACATGTGCTTTAGTTCCTCAAAACCCAATACTTTTATCCTCGTCTATATCAACAAATTTCTTCTTCAGCTCAATGTATGTGCAACTTTATTTGACTTTCCACTCTTATGCTTCAACACAAATGTATAACTCTACAAGAACTCAACCCATCTCATATGTCTTTGATTCAAATTTCCTTGACTATTCAAATACTACAAAGCTTGATGGTCAGTATACAACACAAACTCCTTAGGCAACAAATAATGTTTCCACTTCTTCAAGGCTTGAATTATGGCATAAAAATATTGATCATAAATTGAATACCTTCTTCTTGAATCATTCAACTTCTCACTAAAATAAGCTATGGACCTTCCTTCTTGGCTCAACACTGAGCTCCTATTACATTTCCACTTGCATCACAATCAACATGAAATACTTTGTCAAAATCAGGTAATACTAGCATTGGTTGCTCTATCACCTTTTGCTTCAACAATTCAAAACTTCTTTGTGCTTTGGATGTCCACTTAAAGTCCTTATCTCCTCTTATTATTTTTTTCATAGGTTGTACAAATGCTACTAAAGCTTTTGATGAAATTCTAGTAGAAAATCACCAATCCGTGGAATGTTCTTACCTCTCCAATGTCTGTTCACATATGCCAATCAACTATTACTCTAGCCTTCTCAGGGTCCATATTCAATCCTTCAGCAAAAATAACATAACCCAAATACACCAACTATGTCTTCATAAAGCTACACTTTTTGACATTAATCAACAACTTCTCTTCTCTCAACCTCTACAATACTTATCTGATGTGCCACAAATGTTATTCTCTAGTTTTACTACAAATTAGAATATCATCCAAGCAAACAATAACAAATTTACCCAATAATTTCTTCAGTACCTCATTCATCAATCTCATGAAAGTGTTAGGTGCATTGGTCAATCCAAAAGGCATTACTAACCACTCATACAATCCTTCATTAGTCTTAAATGCAGTCTTCCATTCATCTCCTTCTCTAATTTTGATCTTATGGTATTCACTCTTGAGATCAATCTTTGTGAAATAATTTTCTGCACTCAAACAATCCATAATGTCATCCATCCTTGGTAGTGGAAATATATACTTGATAGTGATCTTATTGATTGCTCTTGAGTCTATAAACATTTTCCATTCTTCATTCTTCTTTGGTGCAAGTATAGCAGGTACTGCACATGGGCTTAAAATTTCTCTCATCAATCCTTTCTTCAATAGCTCTTGTATCTACCAGTTCAATTTCACATTCTCTATCGATGTCATTCTATGTGTTTCCTTGTTTGGAAAACTTTCTGATAGGTATTAGATCTATTTGATGACTAATACTCAGGACTAGTGGAAGTCCATCTGGTACATTCTCTAATATGATGTCTTCATACTCTATCAATGGTTCTTCTACCTCTTCATTCTTTGTAGTAGGAATCTCTACCTCTGATTTACAACCCTTCCTTGGAATCAATGCAAAACACATGCTTTCATGCCTTAATCTATCCAAAAATTTCCTTCCATATACCAAACATAGTCTGGTAGTGCTACAAACTTCACTTTTATCTCCTTCCTCCAAAGGTATCAACTTAATTATTTTTCCATTTGAAGTCACAGTATAGGTATTTCTTCTTCCATCATGAATGTCTTTCTTGTCATATTTCCATGGTATTCCTAACAATAAATTACATGCATCCATAGGCATAATATCACACAATACTTCATCCCTATATAATCCAATATGAATTTTACCAAGCATTGCTCATTTACCAATATCTTATGCTCATCTTAAATCCATACTATACTATAAGGGTTTGGATGTTTCAATCTCTTCAAATTCAACTTGGTTACCATCACTTATAAAACTAGATTATCAATGCTAACACTATCAATGATAACTTTACATACCTTTCCTCCATAATTACATCTTGTTCTAAACAAACTTTTCCTTTGTGGTGGTTCCTTGGTCACTTCTTTATGCATCATACCTCTCCTCATTACCAACGATTTTCCTTTCTTGGGTTTCCCAATGGAATTAGGGGATTCAACAAGTTCTTCATCCACATAAGTTGCTCTTTTGGTATGCTCAGCCTTCTTTCTGGTACTTCCTTGATGACACTCAAATGCTTTTTCCTTCACCTCCATACTTGAAACAAGTTCCTCTAAATGGTCTCCTCTTAGATCTCCCTTCATCTCTCTAGTATCCATCATTGTAGTGTGAATTATGGACTCCTTTTTCATTGTGGTAGAGATTTATATCTTCTCTTCCTCTGCAGTATGAATTGGTATCCCTTTCTTCACTCTGGTAGGTTTTTCCATCTTTGTTTTGATCTAGATAGGGTCTTCTTTCTCTGGATTATTATTAGTTCCTTTGGAATCTTCCTCTTGCACTTCTTTGCCTTTGTTCAAAATTCTTTTTCAACTTCTCTTCCACCTTCATCAAAAATTGGTATGCTTCTTCAATTGATGTCATCTTTGATAGGCTCAGTTCTTCTTGAGTGTCTGTTCTTAGTCCATTTATGTACCTTACCACCTTTTCTTTGCTTGCTTCACTATGACTAGTTTTGATGATCATCTTGTAGAATTATTCATTATATTCCTTCAAAAATCTCTCCTTTTTCCTCAAGTTCTGCAATCTTTTCAACAAATCAAGTTCATAGTCAACAGGTATGAATTGATTTTTCAAATTTCTCACCATTCTATCCCATTTTATGATTTTCTCTTTTCCCTTCTATTTCTATCCAATTGAACTTCTTTCCACCATAAAGCAGCATGACCTTTCAACTTTGTTTTTTCAAATTTTACTATGTCTGGATCTTCAATTTATTCATATTCAATGTATTCCTCCATGTCATTGATCCAATCAATCAACTCTTCAGGGTTTAAATTTTTTGTATAATTTTGAATTTTAACTCTAGGTCACTTACCAATTTTTTAAATAGCTTTCAACATCTTCATTTGATTTGATTCTTCTTCCTCTCCTTCTAGGGCTTTTCAATTTGATTTGCAACATGATCTAGTTCATCATCAATTCCATCCTCATCTCTAGGGTTTAGGCCTCTTCTTTTATCTTCTTCTACTACATCTAATCGAACTCGCATTGCTCACATCATCTTTAACATTTTATCTATTCTTCCAACAACATTGGCCATAGCAGGCACTCTCCTTGACAACATCTCTCTCCTTGAATCTAGTGCAATTTCCTCAATTCAGTGATCTAGCTACAAGGGTTTCAACTTCCTCACAACCAATGATCAGTTAGAAACACGTGCAGCCTGCCTCAAGTCATGATTTTTTCACCACAAGGAATTCCTTCAAGACTCACAAACTCACTCTGATACCACTTGGTGTAATCATGGATGGAGGGTTTAGGAAGAACTGTCCAACTGTGCAACTTAGAGTCAACACAACTAAAATAACACAAGAAACTACTCTACAAACATAGATCTTTATTAAATTGGAAATATTATATGCATAATATGCCTCATGAGTGAATAATCAAGGCTCATAGGCCTGCTGCAAAGGAATTCAAAATTACAACAAGCCAAATGCCTTATTACAGACCCTCAACGGGTTTATTCATAAATCTATCTATCTAACTATGACTAATTGAAGGACTATTTCCAAATGAATACAAATGGCTTTCAATATGATTCTCCAACTCCAATAAAGGTTTTCATTATCCTCAAAGGTTTACAAAACCTAATGAACGATCAAGCATGTGGGTCGCCCTTAAAATATGAAAGATAAACCTTCACGAAATGAAATGAATTGTGGATCTCCAAGATAGATCCCATTGGACCCAAAAAATTCTTGTATGGTACTATCCTTCTACCTTACAATAAACCATTTCACCAACTATCATTGTACCTTTCTAATGTTCTTTCTACTCTAAATTTATTTGTGTACACCCACTTGCAAGAAATGGGTTCCTGAACAACTAAGTCAACCTAGTTAGAAGTCTTATTTTTTGTACCCTTGCCATCTCCTCTTTCATGGATTTACTTTAATATTAATTCTCCTTTTAAGAGAACTCTTATCCTATAGAATTTGATTAATCATTACTACAAGGTATAGAAAAATTAAATTATTTAAAGTATACATTTTTGGTAACTTCTATCATCTTATAGACCTTCTCACAATTGTCATCAATTTAATTGTTGCATTCATAATCCCCCATCCCTTCATCCCTACATTTTAATTTTATACCATCCCTCATCCACATTTCCAATCTATTATATAATCCTCACCTAATCATTGATTCAATGTACACTTTCTTCCCCTCATCCCTATTTCTCCTTCTATATTCCATAGGAGGTGGTGTGTGTGAGAAAGAGAGAGGAGGGGAGGAAGGGAGAGGTAGAGAGAGGGGTAGGTAGAGTGAGGGAGATGTGGGGTGGGAGGGATATTAGATGGAGGGAGAGAGAGAGGGAAGGATGGAGTGAGTGATAAAGGGAGAGGTAGATGGAAAGAGAGAGGGGGGAAAGAGGGACAAAGGGAGGGAGAGGATGGTTTACTTTATTTGAGTTTTTTTTTGTATTGTATTCATATTCACCATGAGCTCCTTATGTACCTTCTCTTGAATTATTCAGTAAACTTAATTATTTATCATTCCTACCTCAGTCTCATATCTATTATCATGAAGGATTTTTAAATAGCATGCACTAGAACCTTGTATCTAGCCTTTATTTTTTAGGGGAGGTGAGAATTTCATGAAATCGTTGGTTGCATCCTTTATTATATTACATGCACCAACAATGTAATGAGGTCCACCTTCAAATTTGAGTACAAATCTTTGTTGCAATAAAAATGGAAATTCACTTTCTTCATCTGATTGGAAAAAAAATGCTCACATTATTTCCAGCATTGGAAAACACACTATCCCCTGTCAGTTATTTCCTTATGAAAAAAAAGATATTTCATACGCACCAAGAATTTAATGAACTCCATCTTCAAATTTTAGAACAACTCTTTGGTACAGTAAAAATGGAATTTCACTTTATTCATTTGATTGGAACAAAAAAATTGCTCACATTATTTGCAGTGTTGGAAAACACACTATCCCCTATCAATTATTTCCTTATGAAAAAAATTTGTTTCATACGCACCAAGAATGTAATGAATTCCACCTTCAAATTTTAGAACAAATATTTGGTACGGTAAAAATAGCATTTCACTTTCTTCATATGATTGGAACAAAAGAATTCTCACATTATTTCCAGTGTTGGAAAAGACACTATCCCCTGTTAGTTATTTCCTTATACAACTTCAAAGCTACCAAGTGGGGAGGATGGGGAGGAGTTGTAGGTGGGGGATACATAAAACTATCCAAATTAATCTAAGGGGTGAGTAACCAATGGATTTGTTTTGTGTACAGGGTTTCACAAGAGTATGTCGATGGAAGGCTTCTTAACACTCAGTGTTTACCATGTGAATTATGAAAATACTATGAATGTAATGGAAACCTTACAAATCAGACCTTAAAAAAAAAACTATTTTTGGTTGATTCAATATTTATCTTATGTGTAGAGGGTTTTACAATAGTATGTGGGTTGCAGGTTTCATAACACCCATTGTTTTCCAACATGCAATTATAGTAATGAAAACCTTTTCTTAATTAGAGAGTATGAATGTAATGAAAGGAACCTTAAAAATTAACCTCCTTTTCTTTTTATGATAAAATATTTTTCTTTATCTTTTACTTCCTTTTCTAAGTGGTTAATTTTAGTCTTCCATTGTTTTGATACAATTTCAACACTTCCTTGGAACTATTGCAAATATAATCACAAGTTGGAAAATAAAGTGGGTTGTGAGTGATATGATTGTACTTGTTCTAAGCTCAAGGTTGGAGTGCTTGTTCTAAGCTAAAGGGTGGAGAGCTTGGGGAGGATTTTCATGTGAGGGATACATAAAACTAATCAAATTAATCTGAGGGGTGAGTAACCAATTGGGATGTTACGTGTAACCAATTTTATAACTATATGTGGGTTGCAGGTTTGATAACACCCAGTATTTTCCAACCTGCAATTGTTGAATGAAAACCTTTTCTTATTTAGAGAGTATGAATGTGATGAAAGGAACTTTCAAAATTTACAATTGCTACTTAGATTAAAAATTGTGTAATAATTGTAGGTTGGAAAACACGGTGGTTTGTGAGTGATTGCATTCTTATTTTTCTAATCTCAAGGGTGGAGAGCTTGGGGAGGATTTCTAGGTGGGTGATACATAAAACAAATAAAATTGACCTGAGTGGTGACTAATCAATTGGGTTGTTATGTGTAGAGGGTTTTACAACAATATGTGGGTTGCAAGTTTCATAACACCCAGTGTTTTCCAACCTGCAATTATTTTAATGAGAACCTTTTCTTATTTAGAGAGTACAAATGTAATGAAAGACACTTTCAAAATTTACAACTATTACTAAGAGTAGAAATTGTGTTTCAATTTCCTCATATGATGGAAAAAGAAATGCATAAAATAATCATAGATTGGAAAACACAGTGGGTTGTGAGTGATTGCATTCTACTTGTTTTAATCTCAAGGGTGGAGAGATTGGGGAGGATTTATAGGTGGGGGATACACAAAAATAATCAAATTGACTTGAGGGGTGACTAACCAATTGGTTTGTTATGTGTATAGGGTTTTACAATGGTATGTGGATTGCAAGTTTCATAACACTGAGTGTTTTCCAACCTACAATTGTTGTGATGAAAACCTTTTCTTATTTAGAGAGTACGAATGTTATGAAAGGTACTTTCAAAATTTATCACAACTATTACTTAAACATTCTATTTCAACTTCCTCATATGATGGAAAAATAAATGCATAAAATAATTGCAGGTTGGAAAAGACAATGGGTTGTGAGTGATTATACTACCTATGTATAATTAGAGGTTGTAAAATAGTGGGTGTTATGAAATCTACAATCCAGATTCTATTCCAAAACCCTCTAACCTAATGGAGGTTACAGATAATGAAGAGTTTTATCGTAATACAGGTGCAATTTGCAGGTTTAATGGTTTATGGCCTTCTCTGCCTAACCTTCACAAATGGGTGGTGGAGTCTTGGAGGTCGTCAGTAGCTAGAATGATTGAGCTCTTCCACTGTACTTGTGGTTTTTTTCATAGTGACTTTTGCTTCTTCTAAGCAACGAGATGTTATTCTCAATGGGTTGGTTTGGATGTGGGGGAGACATTCCCTATCTATTAAACCATGGACTCTTTCTTTCAATCCCCTTACCAAGTAGCTTAATATCAAGCCGATTTGGGTGCGTCTCCCGAACCTCCCCCTCTAGTTTTAGGAGGATTCTTGCTATGAGGGCATTGGTAATGCCATCGATCGGTTTTTGAAAGTTGATTCTTCTACCACTTTCATTGGTCACTTGAATGTTGCTTGTATTTTAGTTGACATTGAAATCTCCAAACCCCTTTTTGGGGACATTGTTTTGATGGTTGGGGACCAACCCTGGAAGAAATTGTCGGATTATGAGGGTGTTCCCTTTAGATGTTGGTACTGCTTCAGTATAGGTCACTTGGTTGCTGGTTGTCCTCTTTCGCATTATAGAGGCACTGCAACCTAGTGGAAGGATGCTCTTGTGGACCATTTGACTATCTCCGCTTCCCATGTGGATGGCTCATCTTGTGGTGATGGTTCCTCTCAGGAGGATGAGATCCATCTTGAGTCTGCTCCAGTGGGCGAGGTTGAGGTTGTTCCTCTTTTGGCTCCCTCCTCAGCTCTGGATTTTCATGACCAATTCACTCTTGTTCCAACTTCCTGTATTCCTTTGATTGTGCCTACTTCGGACTTGTTAACTCTACCCTTGGTGGATCCTAGATGCATCCTTGTTTTGTTTCTCTGGTATCCCTTCTAGAGGTGCCTTCTTTTGGTTCAGCTTTTTTGGCACCTTCCATGGTTGTTGTGGCTCGGGAGGATCATCCCCTCTCTCCTTGTTTGGAGGACTTTGACTTTGAGGTTTCTTGGACCTTGGTTCAACGTAGAAAGAAGGGGCTTCCCAAATCTATTGGGGAGCTTCGCCCTAGGGCTAAGGGTGTTAGATTTGTTGGTTTGGGATCTACTGTTGTTTAGATCCTCATTCTTTGTTTGATGTGCTGATGGTTTTTTTATTAGCCTATTGTTCAGTGTTTGGTCGGGTAGCTAATCTACTTTATCTTTGTTTCCTTTTCTCTTCTTTGTACAGGGTTTCAAGGCCCCTTCAAAACCTATTTATCACTAATCAAAAATAGCCCAATTGGTTGGTCACCCCTCAAGTCAATTTGGTTAGTTTTATGTGGGTTACAAGATGAATATAACCCCCTTAAACATTATGATTATGATTATATGAATTATTAGTCATAAATATTTTCCATGAATTAGGAGTATATGAATTATTAGTTCAACCACAAATGTGAAGCCAAAATGAATTGATATAAAAAAAAGAGGTAGAGAAATATGATAAAGAGATAGAAAATTAAGTGATGGAATGTGAATTGGTTATCAATGCAGTCAAGCATAGCCCACTTGAAGAAAAAAAATAAAGAACACTTTGAGCTACAAGAAATTGAAGTCATAAATTTCAAGGAATTTACAAAAATCCCTTGTATGAGGATACAAAAACTCGTGTAGAAGGAGAAGTGATAAATGACACCTCTAATAAGGGAGTACACAAATCCACCATATGAATCAAAAATTATAATATTTGAACATGGTTTAGAAGATAATTTGAAGCTATAAGGATGTGAAAGAGAGTAGATGTTAAAATAATATCCTATGAAAATGGAAGGTGTGAAATCTAACACTAGAAGAAATATCTTATTGATTTTTAATTTTTTGAACTCTCATTCATTCTTTTCCCAGTTAGACCTAACTAAACACACATGTGATTTATTGTTGTTTCATATTTAAGAAGGTATTCAATTGCATTAATTTCACATCAAATCTCATTCTCACACATCTAAGCATTAATTGCATATCATTCAAAGGAAAATCATGGGAACACTTACATTGAAATACTAAAATGAATTAGAAATATACATATCATTCTAGAATCATCTACCCTAACAATCTAACAACCCTTTAGAGGCATTCTAGGAATGTTTTACACCGTAACAAACTTTCAATGAGAAATTAAATCTTGAGCTTTAATTTTTGAGTAATGGAGATAATTTGGATAAAGAAAAAAATTATTGAATTCAACCAAAAGTGAACTCTTTGGTTGTTACTTATAAATTAAAATATAAGTTAAAATTGTCAAGAAGAGGATCTTTGAAAAAGAATTGAAATTTTGAAATTACTTAGACTTAAGTGACCATCTATTGTAGAGAGGAAGTAATTGGATACTTCTCATATGCTTAATTAAATTAAATGAAAACCTTGGTTCTAAACATCCAAGCCTTAAATAGCATGGGAGTAAAAATAATTGTAATAATTTGGGAAAACAATAGACTGTACAAATTGAAGGATTTAATTTTAAATCAACAAATGAAAATAATATATACCATAGTAAGTTTCAAGAGGGTTATTTTTATTAGGAACATCAAATTTAAGTTTAAGTCTTATGGAAATATAAAATATGATTAGTCATTTATGAAAGAATTTTTAACCCCCAATTTATGTTTTAAAATTTTAAACCCACTCTAAAGGGGAGAAACATTAGTGAGGTAATAACTTACAAAGTAAAAAAACTCTTAGACATCAATGTACAATCAAACGATATACCTTAAGAAGATCCTACAATGTGTGATGATGTT
The DNA here is from genome assembly GCA_007258455.2 of Sequoia sempervirens. NCBI lineage: Eukaryota > Viridiplantae > Streptophyta > Pinopsida > Cupressales > Cupressaceae > Sequoia > Sequoia sempervirens. The sequence goes on from VDFB02000008.1 coordinate 330,975,982, forward strand.
TGAGCTAAAATTCCTCTGAAGAAGAGGAGATAGAAAAGGAGAAAGAAGCTTTCTGAATACATATGCGCAAGAAGAAAGAGGAAAAGAAAATAGATGAAGGCACATCAAATCTTAAGAAGGAAGTCCAAGACTCCTCCGGTAAGATTCTGCTCACCTATAAAGTTGGAATCCTTGGTTAACAATATGCTAGAACATGATGGCTTGTTAGAAGCCATTGCCAAATTGTATGATGAATTTGGTGAAGAAGATAAGAAAACTATTATAGATGTTATTATTCATTATATGGTTATTTTGGATGCAAACTTGGATAATATGAAGAAGGTAATTAATTTTGTACATGGAAAGCCCTGATGAAAAGAAGACATGAAGCAGTCAAAGTTGAAAATAAGATAAAAATTGATGCTTTGAATGAGATTGGATCATCTTTATCTGAAGATGATAAGGCTACCTTACTAGAAGTGTACACAAAGGAGTTCAAAGTAAAGCAAATAATTACCATTCTTATGGCCAAAGAAAAGAACAGCACCAGTGAAAGACATGGCATAGAAATTAAGGATGATTGTCAATTCTTCATCCGACACAACTCAAGTTAAGGAGCTTGATAAAGATAAAGCTACTGATGTAGAGGAGATTATTCCTCCTATTTCTAATTTACCTATTTTTCAAGAATTAGTAGTAGAAGTAAATGTTCATTTTGGAGAAGAGACTCCACACTTGGATGTTTTAAGAAACACGATTGATGATACTCATGCTCCTCCAAATACATTTGCTCCTCTGAAAGACATTGAGAATACAACTAGATAAAATAATAAAGATTAGAATAATAATGATGTTAATGATAATGCTAAAGATCATCATGACAAACAAAATGAGGATACCAGAAATGAAGGTGAAGAAAATAAAAATGGAGAAGGTAAAGATGAAAGAACAATGACAAGAAAGATGATGAAGATAAAAAGGAGGATGAAAACAAAGATAGTCAAAAGGAAAATACCCTCGAAAAAGAAGAAGAAAATAAAGAAGAGAACCAAGAAGAAAATAAGGTTGAAGAGAATGAAAAATAACCCCAAAAGACCACAGGACCATCAAATTCATCTGGAGAATCCTCTAGAAGTACACTCAAGGGTCTTCTAACAAAACAAATAAGGGTTCAATCGGTCATTCCACGACAGTTGGTTTAGCTCCCAACACAAGGTTGTGTTGATCTAAACAAGATCTCACCTATTCAAAGAATAGAGCTCGGAGATACTTTTATTTCCTTCAGGAAAAAGGAAATTATAGAACTCATCAAAAGGGGAATGAGCTAATCAATGATTCCCTTAAAGCTCTACAAGATGCAACCCTCAATACCACTATTGATGATTCTCTAACACCTATTGAGAATCTGAAGTTTCTGGTTGTTTCACTCAGGGAGTACACCAATACTCTAAAGGAGCAAACTACAAAAGAGGTAGAATCAAGGCTTGTAGAGAAAAGATTGCTTGAGATTCAGGATAAATGTGCAACTACACATAGCAAGGTAATGAAAAGCTTGAAATATGCGAAGGAATGTGAAAATCAAGCTCGGATATTATTCCCATATTGCATGAGATGGCCAGATGCCACTCAAGGAATTAAAGACTTACTGGACTCAATAAAGTCACAATTAGCTAATGTCTCTAGAGCTTATGACCTTACAAAATATAGAAACTATGCATCTTGGACTACCATTTCAGACTCGCAAAAAATGTTTTTACTTTGTAGAGACAAAAAGAGGATGTCATAAGGTAGTTGTGTCAGCTTGGAGACTTGATGAAGACCAAGCACATTCCTGTGTCAAGTGCCCTTGTGGATGCAGAAAATCTTGAAAATATAAATCCTAATTCGACAACTCTGGAAGAGGGAGAGGAGAATTCAATAGAGTTGGAATCAATGTACAAGGTGCTTGCTACAGCTAAGAAGAGGTGGGATGAAAGGAAATCTGCTTCGGAGGCCATTCTCAAGGAACTTGAAGGTGATTCCTCCCCTGAGTGAACACATTTCACCTTGTTTTAGTTGTTTTCAATTTTTTTCTTGTACATATGATCATATGTAATTATTGGGATAACTCCCTAAGGGGGAGCTAGTCATTTCATTTCAGTTGTCTTTTTGTACATGTGTCTCTCTGGCACATCCTTTGTCCTTGATTTCAAAGGGGGAGAAGTTTTGGTGCTAGTGTTGTGGGAGAAGTTTTGGAAAGTTGGAAAAAAAAAATTTGGTGATAGAATTGTTAAGGAAGTTCTAATGTATGTCTAAAAGGGGGAGTTCATACAAGTTTTTGAAGATAGTTTTTGAAGTTGGATTTTTGGAGATTCATTTTTGGCACATGTCATCAATGAAAAATGGGGAGATTGTTGAAATAATGAATAAGTAACCCTTTAATGTGTTTTCATTGATGTCAACATCATTTGTTGACAGTTTTGTTTGATCTGATAATCAGTTTTGGTGACACCTTGATCTAGTAATTTGGTCTAGAATTGCTTGTGTTAGAAGATCAGCTTATGCGGTTACAATATGTTGTTTAGGGTTGCTAAATACATCTATGTTCAAAATTTTAGCAATTTTGGTTGATCAAATTGAAAGTTACAAATGACAGAAGATCAGCATATAAGTTTTTGGCTTATACAGTGCAAGATGATATGAGTTATCTAGTCTACATTCCTCTGGTGTTTGGATTCAGACTCTACAATTTTGGGAGATGATTTACAGGTTTATTACTAAATATTTTCCAGATGGTGTGTGCTTATATGATCATATGGATGATTGATGTTGGTTAGATTGGCTTATTTTGTGATTAGGTCTAATCCCTGGCCGACCTAATAGTTGAAATTATGCTATGAAGACTAATATGTATTGTGGATGTTAAGGGGGTCTATTTTAGATCCATTTTGACCTAAACTCAAGTTTTGCACATTTTATTTAAGCGTGAATGATTTTTTGTTTCAAATATGAAGTCGACAAAGCTATTTTGAATTAAAATAGGGCTACATCTAATTAGGCCGACCTAAATGATGTATGTCGATGTAATAGGTTATATATATGGAACATTTTTGAGTTGCATAGAGAGAAATAAATAATGTAATGTGTGTGAGATCTGGCATTGTGGGAACTAGCGAATTTGTATGTGTGAAATCATATTAAGGGAAAAATTGATGTGTATGTTGAGTGATTGTTGAGCAGAGCAGTATTTTGTATCTAGAGCTTCATTGAAACTGAATTAAGCACAAGAAAGGTGCATATTACATCAATTCACACTTTAGTTTTGTAGCCACTCTTGTCTTGTATCTATTCCTGGTTGTGAGCCTTATAAGGATAGTGTGTCCTGGTAGTTAGCCATATAATATTTTATAACCGGCTATAATATATTGTGAGCTAATCCTCATTGTGGTTTTTCCTTTTTTGGGTTTTCCATGTAAAAGTCCTAGTGTTCATGTGTTATGTAGTGTTGTGATCTCTTTCATGTTTTTCGTTTATAACTACAATTAGATATTTTTCTATTATTGGTTGGATTATGACAAAATGGTTTAATAGAATAGTAATTCACCCCCCTCTCAGTATTATGGGTGTTCAACAAAGTGACCATCTATTGTAGAGAGGAAGTAATTGGATAGTTCTTAGATGCTTAATTGAATTAAGTGAAAACATTGGTTCTAAACATCCAGGCCTTAAATACCATGGGAATAAAAATAATTGTAAGAACTTGGGAAAACAATAGACAAGACAATTTGAAGGCTTTAATTTTAAATCAACACATGCAAATAATATATACCATAGTAAGTTTCAAGAGGGTTATTTTTATTAGGAACATCAAATTTAAGTTTAAGTATTATGGAAATATAAAATACAATTAGTCATTTATGAAAGAATTTTTAACCCACTCTAAAGGGGAGAAACATTAGTGAGGCAATAACTAACAAAATAAAAACTCTTAGATATCAATGTACAATCAAACGATATACCTTAAGAAGATCCTACAATGTGTGATGATGTTTGAGCTAAGTTTATTTTATTTTATTTGAAAGACTAAATTTTTTTTATAGTTTAATTGTTAATTTGCACTAAACTTTATTTTCTAAAAAATAAGATGAATGAACCTATCAAGGTGTAGGAAAAACTAGTGTCATTGAGACAAACCTTGTAGGAATTTAAGGCATAAACCTCTATCTAAGAAATAATAATAAATAATCATAAGAATTTGGAAGTATAATGAACATTACCATTTGTGGGTATCCATTGAGATAGAAATAAATTGTTGCATGTACATTCGCAACATTGCGCCTTAATGAGTTTAGGAGATTCTTTTGATATGTAACAACGCTCCTAGTATGAGTTGTTTTTTCTGAAGTGTTAAAATACAAGTTGGCAATTTAAATCCTAACAATATAAATGGATGAACTAACTTAGCTCCTTGAGACTAATGGGTAGATAATTTCTTGATGCTAGAACTATCTTTTATTTGAGATTATATGTTGTGAAGGCTTGCTTATTTAATTCATTTGTTTATCAACTTAAACTCTTAGTAGATAATTTTATGTAAGAATGGATGTCCTCCTTGTAGCACTAAGGGATGTCATCAATTTATGCTTAACTCTAGAACTCGAGCTTACCATAGTTAGTAGTTATAAGTTTAAAAAAATGAGTATATGGTGTTGTTTTTGGTAGGGTTTAATATCATCATTCCTAATAGCAAAACAAATGAGAAAAAATCAAAGTAAACAAGAAACAAGAGTGTGCACCATACCAAGTCATTTCTATGGGTAGAGATCCAATGCATGGCCACAAGAAAGTCCAAGATTCACAAAATTAACCCCCACAAAGGACACACTATTCTAGTGTTGGAATCAAGCAACACTGAGAGGGGGGGTGAATCAATGTTGTGCAATTTTCAACTTTATTAATTTGATCTTTAAAGTGTTGATAACATTCAACCAAAATAAAAATGCATGCACATAAGACAAATAACCACAACACCATAACACAACAATTTTTTACGTGGAAACCCTGTTAGGGGAAAAACCATGATGGAAGTCAATCCATAATATTATTCTGAGTATACTCAAAAGAAAATATTACAAAATGAGAATGCACTTGCATTTAGGCACACTACCTAGAGCTCACTGCTCAAAAATAGAAAGGCTCACTTACAAAAATTTTGGAATACTTCCAAGGGTTTGAACTGATAGAGTAGCATCTACAAATGTCTGATTACAGTTCCGGTTAGGCTCAACAATCAAATTATGGACCTTCTGACTATTTTTTCTCTTCTGCTCTATTCTACTTCAATTCGCACCAAAAATCCTTAATGCACAAGTGAAACTGTGCATAATCTCTCTACTAACCTTATGACATTTGCAACACACAGCAACTCACATCGAACACACACCAAAATGATATAATTGATCACTTATATATATCTACCACCAAGAATTCAATTACTTTATGTCGGCCTCAACAAAATAAGAAATATTCACAAACAATTGGCTCAAATCATCCATAATATTCAATGTGCATCCATAAGACTCGGCCACAACATAGTGAGGACCCAAATCAAAATGCTTGAATACAAGAATACTTAAATAATAACTCCTCAATTATTCACAACACACTATATTCACCAAGTCAACCTCCACACACTAATGAACAAAAAATTAGTTCACCGGACCTTCTAACTTCCACCCAAATTGATATGAGGCACCAAGATTTACAAATAACATAGATTATGCATTGAACAATACTCCTTGAGATCCACAACATAAAATAATTATAGAAAATATGCATATGAATCGAAGAACACAAATCTACTAGATGCTCTATTCTAACTTAACAGATAATCATTGATCTTCGATCTGTCTGCCAGTATGAGTAAATTACAACATGTGGATCAACTTACTGGCAAGGGTTTCCATCAATGACAACACCAGAAAATATGTGTAGTGTCTCTTGCCAACAATCTCCCCCTTTGGCATTGATGGCAACACTTAGTGAAAAATGACTAAGTGTCAGATTAGTACCAACAAAAATACACTGCCAACCAAAACTCCAAAAAGATCTTCATCCATAGCTCAAAACTACAACTCCCCCTTAGATGAATATACATTTTTCACTGTTCTATTCTCCCCCTTTGACATCAATGGCAAAGATGGGGAATCCGCCTACAAAGCTCCTATAAACAAACAAAAACTTCAAACTGTTTATGTACAAACAACTTACACAAACTTGAAAATATCTGCAAAATTTGTCTTTAACATGTTCAAGCTTGTGTCCCAACACTTCTTGAGACTTTCAAGAATAGTTATGTGACCACATAGTAAATAAGATTGCACTTCTACAAATTCAAGGCTCACTAGATCATTGATCGCCATAGCATGTTGTGCTTCTTTCAAAGCATTCAACATGGCCTCCATCTTAGGACCAATTAGGCCTCTAAGTACACCATCTCTTTCCACAACTTTTTCATTATCACGCTTCAAACTCTTTATTTTTTCAAGTAGGGGTATAACTGGACCTTCTTACTCTTTGACAGAAATAGTTAAAGGATCAAAAGCTTCAGAAATAGCAGCTAACTCTTTCTCATAATCCTTAACCTTCTTCTCATTTTCCTCAATAAGTTTAGACAGAGATAAACATGACTTATGAATCCTTCCACCTGATAATGCACTGTGGACATTTTTCACACAAGTAGCTAATAGATATTTATAATTAGCTATCAATCCTTTCAATCTACTGATCCTTTTGTCATCAAACTCCTTCTGAACTTTAACCAAAGTTGATTTCTCAAGTGACTCAAAATGAATACTTACTGAATTTATAAGCTTTTTCAGCTCACGGGAGGAAGAACCAAATGGATCTTTAACATGTTTAGGCATGATCTTCTCCAAAATACTCAATGCAAGATTCAATAACTCACTGTCCTCAATGTGAGACTTCAAAATTTCTTCCCTAGCCTTAGGTTGTGCAAATGATGTGACTTTCATTTTCTAAATTGGGGACAAAGTAGACAAATGAATAGGGACATCTCCCAACTCAAGATCAAATTCTTACTTTTTCTCTTCTAGAAACTTCTTCACTACCTCTACAGTGTCTCTTGCTTCTATTGAAACTCCCTTAACTTCAACCTTCTTTTCCTCAACCATAGTTTCCACAGCCATAGATTTTTGCTTATCATTTGGAACTTCAACTTCTTCAACTGGTATCTTTTTTTCTTCAACAGACACAACCTTAGGAGCTTTGATCTCCATAGGTACTTCTATATCATGCACTTCAGGAGGAATATGAGTGTCCTCAATAGTAACCTCTTCATTTACTAGACCAAATGAAATATTTTCCTCATACATTTCTTCAGAAACAACATCAATCCTATTCTTTAATAGAACTTCCTTCAAAATACTTTCAGTTTCTTTTTCTACTTCTTTAACTTCTTACCCAACATAAGCTTGTTTATTCTTGATTTTCTTTTGAATTCTCCTTTTGCTTCTTTCAGGGTTGAATTCATCTCTTCAATAGACATTACTGGACATAGATTTGCAAGAACTCGTTCTCTCAACTACTCTTCTTCAGTTTTGGCACTAACTCTCCTCATCTCCAAAATTTCATACAATTCCTTAGGAAATTGTGACATTATCTCAACAAGATTCATATTGAAATTGTACAAGTATTGTATTGTAGCCTCCTCAAGGATTCTTTGACCAACAATATCAAAGGAACCATACACTTCACATAGGGGGTTAATATTTCCATCCTTGATTATGCATCTTTCAACTTCCTTTACTGGCATACCTGGTTTATCAGGCTTCATCTTCTTCTTTGCTTTTTCCTTTTCACCAGAGGGCTTGACTGTTGTTGTTGCAAGGGTGCTCATATGCTTTATTTCTCTAAATTCTTCATCAGATTCTATCTCTTCATCTTCTAAAACAGTTGTATACACTCTTGTGCTCTTATCCTTCTTCCTTTTACCAGATGTCTTAACTTAAGCTTTTGCAGGGAAAAACTTCTTTGCATGACCGAATAGAGGTGTTGAGCTCCTTGTTGATCTAGTTCGAGCAGAGGATGTTGTCAAACTAGCAAATTCAGTTTTAGTAGGCTCATTTCCTTTTTCACCTTCATCTTGTTCTCTTATTCTTCTGGCTTCTCTTACAGCTTCCTTAGATATGCCCATGCTCTCTGCAAAGACTTACACTTCTTTCCTTACTCATCGGACTATCATTGGTTTCTTCAATTTCTCATGGACTTGCATATCCTTCTCTGCATATGTTCCAAACCTTTCTTCAGATGGATCCAAAGGCTTACTCAACACTTTTTTTACATATAGCTCCAAGATTATTTCCTCAACCTCATAACCCATTGGCATAATCCAAAGGGTTCTAGGTTTTGTTGCTTCCATCAAGCACTAATCAATATCCACCATAAAACAGATTGTATCATTATACTACTCCACAATAGAGGTAGGAATTATTTCCCTAGATTGCATTACAATCTGAAAGTTCTTGAAATATCCCCACATTGTAGTTTTCCTAGTTTGCATATCACCAAGGTTGAATAACATATCTCTAATATGAACAGCAACAGGCTTGTCGTTTTGCCAATGCACTTTCCCAATTCCTAGAACTTCATTCATGAAATAAAAGAACAGACACATCAACAAATTACTATATTTAAAAGAATTCCTCTTGTCTTTCTTTATCTTGCCAAGATTTTCCATAAGCTGGATTTGAAGCAATTCACATAAATCATACTCTGCATTCTCCTTTACCATCTCATATGTTGCATATATGGTTGTTCCAGATACAGAATTTTCTCAGTTGGAGTGATATATCTTATAAGCAATAACCATTGAGGAAAATTTCACACCCATATCAATGATGTTATCAATTGTCATTACTCTTCTATCAAATACAAAACTAGTTGCATCAGTGATGATTTGATTTTTCACAGACATTAAAATCAGCAATCCACCAGAGGAATTAAAACCTATAACAGCACTTATAGCTTCTTTTGTAATCTTGAAGGGTTGACTCAACCACATGAATTCAACATGAACTTGACTTAAGATGTATCGGACCCATTCTTTTTCATCAAACATGGGAAATTTCACAATCTGCATGAACTTCTTCTCCTCTAGGGTTTTGAATTTTTAACTTGACTTAAGATGTATCGGACCCATTCATTTTCATCAAACACGGGAAATTTCACAATTTGCATGAACTTCTTCTCCTCTAGGGTTTTGAATTTTTGAACTTGAATTAAGATGTACCTGTATACCTTGGAATTCCTACTGCTCTAAATGTGCAAAATAACTAAGAAACATGAATAACAAAATACCAAGGACACCTCAAGATTAGCCAAAAGAGTGGTTCAATGAAAAGGAATGCAAATAAAATGAAACACAAACACTTTTACCTCCCTTGTTGTTGATACCTCTTTGATTGGCCCTTGCTTGGATTGGTTGTGTGCTCCTTAGATGATGGATTGAGTGACTATATGCAAGATTCAATATGCAAGATGATGAAAAAGATAGTTGAATGATTGAAAAGGCTTGAGGATTCAAATGGACAGCATGTAGTTATCAAAATGCAAAGTGTTGAGAAGGCAAATTAGCAGCATAAGGTTGCTCAAATGAAGAAGTGTTGGAAATGCCCTTGAGGAGGGGGTATTTATAGAAGAATTTGAATTCTCTAGAGAATTCAACGGTCAAGATTGATCCAACAAGGTCAAGATGAAGGGCTATGGTGGGTTGAGAACCCACAAGCCCTCACATCTTGACATGTGGAGGGTGAAGTGGACAAAGGCATATGAGGTGGAGATGAGTTGTCAAAAAGGTACATGAGGTGGAAAAGGACATGCACCTTGGGGGATGAGAGGATTTCCACAAAAGGGATTTCTTGTCCCCAAGTGGGAGTGAAAGGGACATTTGAGGAATTTTAGAATTCCTCAAAAATCTACATGGGAAAAGGAAAGGTGGTTGGGGATATAAATTCACATTCATAGGATGATCTAGAGGATAAAAGGTGGGCTCCAAAAAGGTGGGACTTGGTCACATGTGGAGATTGTGACAAGTCCAAGGTTGGTCACATGTGGAGATTGTGACAAGTCCAAGGCTTCTAGAAGCCTTGGAAGAATGAAATGTGAATTAAAAATTCACATATAAAATAGGGGAATCTAGGAAGAATAAAAAGGAATTAAAAATTCTTGGAGAATGATTAGGCTTAATTAATCAATAATTAGAAGATAAATAAGGATTAGAAGCCAACTTGCAAAAGTTGGAGGATGTGACACATCCTAATCAAGGATTAGGCATGTGCACATCCCTAATGAAGGATTAGGAGACGGATTAGGATTAGATGAAAATGACATGTGAGGAATTAAATAAATGTAATATTTATTTAATTTATTTGATGAAAAGAGGATTAAAAGAGGGTAAGGTATTTAATTATTAATTAAATACCTTAGGGATTTGGCAGAATTAAAGATATTAATTAAATAATAGTAATATTATTTAATTAACTCGGATAAGAGGGTGTTTAGATGAAAAGTGATAAATTTGGATAAATTAAGTGTCCAAATTTGGATGTCTACATTTTGCCCCTCTTTGAGATGGTGCTATGAAGTAGCATCATTTCAAAGAACATTAAAATATAGAACCTTAAAATATAGAACCTAAAAGAAGATGGTTAGATTGGAAAAGATGCCCCAGTCATCAAAGGGATGACTAGGAGGAAAGACGATGGGGGTGAAGATGAAGAGTAGGGATTGATTCCCCCTCGAGAGGACATGCGGGTTGAAGAGAACACGTGTGTGCTCTCGAAAGAGATGATGTGATGCAAGGGGAGATGAGGAAGATGATGCAAGGTGATGGGGAAGAGAGTAAGTGATGGAGATGGATGAAGCACAAATGCATTTCAAAAGGTGATGTTGTCCCAGTCAAAGTACAAGCCAAAATGGGTTGATAATGGATGGAGGGTTGTCAATGAGGGAATGAAGGATCCCAAAACAACACGAGGATAGGGAAGGATACATCCCACTGAGTGGTATTGATGAGGGAAGGATATATCCCAAAACACCACTAAAGGATAGGGAAGAATACCTCCCGATGATGATGATGAAAGTGTTGTTGATGAGGGAAGGATACATCCCAAAACAACACCAAAGGGATAGGGCAGAATACCTCCTGATGATGATGATGATGAAAGTGTTGTTGATGAGGGAAGGATACATCCCAAAACAACACCAAAGGGATAAGGAATGATACTAACAGATGATGATGATGATGATGGGTCAAGACTGGTAACGAGACTGGGGACAAGACCAAGGATTTGATTAAGTGATTTATGCGAGATTGAACAGATGAGGAGAAGATTGATATGTGAGATTGAAGATTTGGTTCGATATCGAAAGATTTGGACGGTAGATGGACGAAAGCTCAGATGAGGGGTTTGGTTAAGCTCAAATTGGGATGAGATTAAAGCTCAGATGAGGATTGGATTGAAGACTAGAATGGTTGAAGGATATGATTGGATTGATTCTACACCGAGTTCTGGAGTTTAAAAGGGCATAAGATGTTGACAATCAGATTTTTCCCAATTTGGCAATTTTCAAAAATTGTCAAATTTTGCCATTTTAGGAAACCTCAGGGCCGTAGGTTTGAGAGTCCCAATTTTTTCCAAGAAATACCCATTGGGGAGATAGGATGAATTGCCAACTAACATCCCAAATTTGAGATATGCATTTTGAGCTATGGGTGAAAACAATTTTTCAAAATGCTAGAGAAAAACACTAAATTGGGATTTTGAGGGTCAAGGTGAAACTTTAAGGCCCCAAAAATGGGTCAAAACGGGTTCCAACGGCTTTCAAAGAAGCCAGTTGGAAATCCACTCGTTATCGCGTAACGCAACTACCCGTCAAATTTTAGCTCAAACGGACACCCGAGTCAAAAATTATAGCCTCCGGACGTGTCGGTGTAAAAATCAAAAATCAATTTTGAAAAATCGAAGACATGGGTTTTGTTCGCGGAGGAAAATGAGGAACTGGGTCGGGATCGATTTTTTGAAAAAGAGAGAAAAAAGGTGCATTTGGGGG